>JALIZH010016545.1:0-80169 GCA_030522465.1 Rhipicephalus appendiculatus
TTGCACTTTCGACGGAGCGCGTGCGCGCGGAGCCATAGACGCCGAAAGTGAAGATGGCACTCTGGTAAAAGGTGAGTTGTTATGAAATTCACCTAAATTTGTAACTCGAAGCATTCTCACATCTCGTGTGCATTTATGTTTACTGAGGCAAACGCGACTGCGCGCAACTGTGTCTTGCTCTTACGCGGTAGGTGCGAGGCCGAGAGGTAACGTTTCGATCTGCGTGAACTGCTGCGTGAGGTTCACGGCAACACCTCGCCCTAGTTTTCAGCGCGTAATCAAATGGTCGAGTGCAAACGATGCTTTGACATTGGACATTGCCTTTTGCTCTTGCCACCTTTCTGTAACTTTACAGAAGAAAATAAAGGCTTTCTTCTTCTTCTTCTTCTTATTAAGTTCGCGTGACACTTCATAAAGGCAGCCATGAGCTCTTTTGCCGCAACAACAGTACTGTTCACAACAGCTGAAGTCTGTGCGGCTTGCCACTTTCACCAGAATAATTGCCGGATGATTATAACAGGCATATTTTAATAAGTAGAACTACAACGGCGTATATTTTCGTCTCCTGATTCCACGCTTCCGCTACATGTGTTTCCTGCGCGGGGTGTATTGACTGATGTGATATGCGATCACGTTGCAATCCGTGTGAATTGCTTGCTCGACTATTGATTACAATTAATCTATCTAGTTTTCAGTGACTGCCGGTCTCTGGCATCAACCAATACCTGGACCTGTAGGTCAGCACATCACGGTTTCTAAGAGAAAGAGAGGCGGTGGATGAGGCCGACCACGTCCGAATATCCAACGCAAAAGATCAGCATGAGGACAAAATAACTCTCGCCGCCCTTGTGCTGCAAAAAGCTTGAATAAGCCTTTCCAGGCTGGCCTGAATAAACGTCCCTAAATTCCTAGGTGTACAGTCCCGGAAGGTCGAACGTCGTGTTATCAACCATGCATCTCGCTGCTTCTTGGTTTTAGCGTTCTGCATGGAAACTCACTCCAGGTTCGGCCGAATACGTTCGGCACTGCGGCACGCAGCAATGAAATACTCAAGCAAAAAAAAAAAGACATATTTTCAACCTAGGCGATGAGATGTAGCGAGCAGCGTTGGCGTGGCTTTCAGGCGGCAAACGCGAGTACCTCATTCCAAGTACTTCCTTCAGTTCACAGCAGTGTTACTCTTGGAATAATTTGCCGACGAATATTAAACATCTGCTCCTTTACGCTCATGAGATTCCTCCGAATACCCGTGTATTACATATGTAATACCTGCATATGCAGTTACATAGGCAACTGCATTTGCTGGTGATACAGATACTTTTGGAATTTGCATCAAGAATGAAATGCCTGTAACCGGATAATTTTTGTAGATTTCTAGATTTCTTCATGTACTTTTGCACTAGCGATCGATTTTGGAGCCCTATAAGCAAAAAAAAAAAGGAAAAAAAAATGTCGACACGACTTGCGCAAATAGCTTGGTTTGGAGATTTCGCGTTAGCATGAGGAAATTCTCAGCAAAGCCTTTTTTTCTTTTATTTTTCAACTTTCTGAAGTTGTCAACTGCGCATGACAGCGCACGTGCACAATGCTACAACCTATACAGCACTGTTTGTGAGTGTCGGGAGAATTGAATTCACTTTCTGTTGAGTGCCGTACCATTCTTCAAGCCAGCTCATCGAAGAATGCGCTGTTTGGAAGTAGAGACTAGCGAGACCAAAAAAAAAAAGTAATAAAAACGTCGATAAATATAAAAAAGAACATGTTACAGATGGAAGGAAAGTTGCAGTAAGGTGTCGTTGATACCATCCCTTTTGACGCCCCCCTGTTCCATTTTCTGTATTGGAAATTCGTAATCGAAACTGGCATTTCTTTGACACGACGCGAAAGCAGAGCAGAGAACGAGCTGCATTTTTCCTGCTGCTTCCTTTTTATTTTCTTCCCTTTCTTCTTTAATGCTCTTTACGTTCCTGTTCCGTCTTCTTCTTTCTTTATGTTTTTATTTACGCGCAACAAAAAGACTTGAGTCGGCCGCTTTCTGAGTGAGAGGCACACAACACTTTTGCAGAACTATCGATATCATTTTCTTAGTTCTTTGTTCCTCATACCGTCTCGGGCTCGACGTTCATGTGCTTTTTAGCTGTACGCATTCTTCAATGATGGTAACTTTAACTTGGCCCCCTGCAAAAAGAAAATCATCAATTTCTAAACAAACAAAATTTTTCTGTGATTATGTTACGTATCAGAATAGCGAGTCTCGAAATTCGGCAGGACATCGTCGCGACTGCCTTACAGTTCAATTAACAATTCGTCTTGCTTACCTTGGTGTAGCCTACGGTATTACTTCTTTCCATCGCCGCGGTACTCTTGTGGTTATGGTGCTTGACTGCTGACCCCCAGGTCACGGGATCGAATACCGGCCGTGGCGGCTGCATTTACGATGGCGGTGAAAGTGATTGAGATGCGTGTACGTATATTTAGGTGCACGTTAAAGAACCCCAGATTGTCGAAAGTTTCGGAGCCCTTCACTACGGCGTCTCTCACAATCATATCGTGGTTTTTGGACGTTAAACTGGAACAATTATTATTATTATTATTATTATTATTATTATTATTATTATTATTTACGACTTCTTTCCGATGTACATTCCTCATCTGCAGTTATTATTGGCATGCTAGAGTTCATGCAACTCGCAATAGGAAGAAGAATTTTGTGCTGTTCACTTTTTCATGGGCGAAAGTTGGACAAAATGTCATGTTTTCTGGCACTTTCGAAAGTCTTCTTGTGTTGCGGTTATGTTTATATTCAAATGCTGTAAATGTCCGAAAGGGATCATTACAGGTCTGGGAGGATATTCAACACGAAATACATATAAAAAATTTACACCATCTTCCCAAAGGGAACCCTGATGGGATGCGAAGCAGCAGCGTTGCGCACGGGTGGCGTCACGGGTTGAACGGCGCTAACGCGGGTGCTGCGGTGAGCGCTGGAAGATTCGTTTGAAGCGATGGCTGGCGTAGGTCTTGTCGTTGCGCGTCAGGCGGCAGCTGCGGGCGCTCCGGCGAGCGCGCGGCAGGCGAGGGAGAGAGTGACGTCAGCGCGCACTGCGAGGGGAGCGTGACGTCAACGCGCAGCTGCGGCGTGACCTACTTGGCACCGCTCCAACACCTGCGGCGAGGGGAGCGCGTTACGGCGCGTTCGTCCGTACGCACGGAGGGACAGCGTTACACAGCCTAGTCAAATAACTGCTTCGCATCTAAAATAATGCAAGTAATATAAGAAGTAATATATATATATATATATATATATATATATATATATATATATATATATATATATATATATATATATATATATATATATATATATATATATATATATATATATATATATATGTAATAAGTAATGCGAGCAACAAAATATACGCTCAAGATGAAGACAAAAAATTTACAATAGTTAAGCACACCTAATAATTTCTACAAGCAGACTACAACAGCAGAAAGACAATTAACACAGCATCATGCGCCCGCATCAAAGAGCTCCTTCCACGAGTTCTGCGAACGGAGCTATCGTAGGCTGAGCGACAATGAATTCATCTAATTCCAATCTATGACCCGTTGTGTAAAAAGTGAGAAGCGATATACATTGTTAGCAGAATGAAATTCTTCTAAGGTGAATCTATGTTTGTGTCGCGTTTCTCTGCAGGAGTTATATGTGACAAAGGACGTGGGACTTAGCTTGAAGCTATTGTGTAAAAATACATACTAGAACTTTAGTCCGTGCACTTTGCTCGGCTTGAGAAAGTGGCGAGGCTAGCGAGTCGAATAAGTTCTGTTGGGGAATCAATATGCCTGAAAAGATTGAAAATCAAACTCGCAGCTTTACTTTGTACTCCTTCAAGTGCAAGATTGTTGTTTATTGTGTGCGGAAACTATGCAACACTGGCCTATTCCAATAATGGTCGGATAAGTCTTGCGTAAGCAAGATATCATGTTTCAAAAAGTATAACCGTTAAGTGATCGTTTAAGGAAGAGCACTTTATTCAGTGCTTTTCTAGAAATATGTTGCACATGCGCATTCCAGCTTATAATGACACCTAATTATTTATACTGTGAAACATTGCGTAGCCGGATACCGTTAATACTGTAGGAAAAGGAAAGGATTTATTTCTTCGTTGTTATGTTCAAATAAAGTTTTTTCTGCGTTTAACACCATGAACCTGGACTAGAGCTCTGGATTCAGTATGGAATCAAGGTGTCGATCTCGCTTGGATTAATCGAGGTGGCGGGTTCGATCCCGCAACCTCGAACCCGAGTACGGCGGACACACTTCGATGAGGGCGAAATGAAGGGACACACGCGTACATGTGAATGTTTTCGTACCCAGACGCAGGGCATTAAACATCACCCTACCCTGCCCCCTTTCCATCTAAATATTTCCAGTTTCTTTGGATGTTTATACACGAACACAAACACGTACGTACGTACATAATTATACGTGATGGGCGATGTAAGAGATGGCAGTGGAAATAAAACCTGAAAAAAAAGGAAATTAGAAACCAATGCTGGACACAACAGCTGCATAATTAATTACGCATATAATTGCCCTCCGTTCAGTCACCGATAAAGAAAACTTGAAGCTAGGTTCGCCAAACTCGGAAACTTAGTTGGTGACGGTACACCTTCACACACTTGTTTGTAATTTTTGCTAGTTTTTGCAAGTGCCGTGCTCAGATATGTTAGTTAAGCTTAAACTTCTTGTTAATTGCGTCCGCACTGTTTGATGTCGGAGCTGCTCGTAAGGCACTCCCTTAACGACGCACAGCTCGTGCACATGTTTTTAAGTGCTAGAGCCATTCTTAAGTTAACTATAATTGAATTATCACATTAATTATGCGGAAAGTGGCGTTCACGATTTGCAGACAAGAAGCCTCAATTGACCGGTGAAGCTTTATATAAACCTTGCATAGAGCATGAAATATTGAATTGCAGGATCATTAGGTATTTATTTCTAACGCTTATAACAACGCCGCAATTTGTAAAGTATAACTACATATTACATTTAGTATGTTTGCATTTTCCCCGTGTACTAAGTTTCCGCACGGTGAGTCAAACATTAAAAAAAAATCACTTTTGTATATCTCTGTTTCCTTCGAAGTTTCCTGTTAACTTTACGTTTACGCCGTTTCTGTCTGCACACAAGCAATCCCAGTGAGGAATTCTCCTTGATTATCCCAGCACAGCACTGACTCTGGCTTATCGCGAAGAAAAACAACGGACTCCTCATTAAATGAAAGACAAATGTTTGTCCTCAGCGGGTTTCTACTTTTTTGGGGTCCTTGAGAAACAGCAGCTCGCCCAGATGATGTAGTTTCTTCACGGTGGTTTGGCGCTCACACAATGGAACCACTCGTGCAATTGACAAGGGTTTCTTCTTTTGATGCTTCGCTAAATGCGGGTTGTCTTACAGTTGGTTGCAGATGCTTGGGACGCTTCTGGCCCGATATAAAGCAGCACTGCAACCACGGCCGTAACAGCAAGCGCAGTTCCAGCTCAGCTGAAAAAAAAAAAAGAAAAAAAAACGACGCGTGCCTTTCAGGAAACACTTAGCTTTTCTTTTGTCACTGGTATACTGAGAAGGACGCTTAGAAGGCGTGTTACGATTGCTTGGTTCTTTTTCGCACACCTGTCTTTTTCAGACGCAAGTGATACGGCTGTGTTCTTGAGTGGAAGTAGACAATGGCACTTCCATTGCCCAGCTCTTCTCCCTCCAGTATAAACAGCATTTTGCTATCATGGTGCAATAAGATGATAGCGAAGGCGCTCGGTTAGGTTTGTCGGTATTAGACGCCAGGAAACAAAAAAAAGCACTCGCCTACACCTGTCCGGTTGAAGCAGCCGTGTAGATGTACAATGCCGGATAAATTTTTGAAGGTCCTTCTACGTTCCGTAATATTCCTTGCACAACGAGTCCCGAAGTTTCTTTTAATTTGTTGGTAAGACATTTATTTGTTTCTTGCTCTGCGTCCAGAGATAAAAAAAAGGTAACTTTTATACAGCTTGCACAGTAAACGGCGAAATAAAATTTAAATGTCATGGAAATAGAAGTTTAATTGCAACCATTTACAGCACTTCCGGCTTTACATTTTCAAGGGGAGCTCCGAATAGAAAGTGTTGTGATAAATTTAGTTCTATTGGTACCATAGCGGACCGCTAATAAAACAAGAAGAAAAAAAGCTGATCTGTTCACATGGGTCAGTCAATACAATTCAGGCATATTCACTTGTTTACGAAGCGCTAATATATTGGTCTATTGCTAACTGTACTCAGGATACACCCCATAATACTTCAGTCGATATTCTAGACTTTTTTTACGCCAGCTTCATACTGAATGTACACAGGTATACTTACGAACCTAAAAATTATCCAAAATGTCCCGTACCTGCGTCCACGGCGGGCATTTGTTGTCGTAAATGGGTGTACTCTCACTTTAAGGATATTAAATGAAACACGCTTAGTGAGGTCAAACCAAAAGCAAATGGTCGAGATCACTTCACAACTGAATGCTTTGCTAGCTCGTGCCTACATCAGCAGCATCAAACAGGAGTACACGCATTTATTTGATGCACTTGTTGAATTCTTATACTTACGCCTTTTGAGAAACCCCTCGAACAAAAAAAACTGTGAAGGAAAAGAGGTGCCGACATCTTGAGCTTACGCTTTTACGCAGTATGCTGTCTTAGGTACCGAGGCTGACAAGGCTGTCTTCCATAATGTACTGTTCCGACATTCTCTAGTAGTACTCGCTGTTGGGCTAATTGGTGCATGTCCGAATTTAATAGTCAATTATGCGCCAAAATCACAACACATACGTCTTGCTTATGTGTTTCTTCGTATGTGTGGTCGGGATTTCGGCGTGTAATTGACTATTGATTTCCGACAATCTCGTAGAGCAGAGTAGATCCCCGGAATTTGCGGCACTGATTCAACATTAAGGAAGAAAGTTATGAGCCCCCAGACAGTCCAGTAAGTTATCTCCGCAGGTTCGAAGTGCACATTCAACATCGTTGGTGCCACTTAATGTCATTCAAGTGAGTGGGCGAAGAACCTGTGCAGAACCCCAGCTATGTACCACAAAGAAACGAAGAAGCGGGCTACAGCTCCGCTTTTTCATTTCTGTGTTGTACATACATCTCAAAGTATATACATCATATATGGTATACTCATGGATTTAAACTCGACATCAATTTTTTTTAATATGACTGTTGGAATGTGCAATTGCTCGAGATAACCAGGTCATGTCGCGACTAATGCAGTCTCTAAAGATAATGTTGGCTCTCGTCTACGCGTGCGAGTCTAAATGAAGCTGATATGACCCGAACTGAAGACGGCGGAAACGAAAGTACGCACGTTACTTAGCCCTAAGTTTTCCCCTTTCAATCCGTGAGTACTGCACATCATAAAGTACATACATCTTGGGGAAAAGGTGGAGCTATAGCCTTGCTTTTTCCCGGAGATGTATGTACATTAACAACTCAAGCAAGTCCAACCTATTGAGCACTTAGAGACTGGGCACTCCGAGGCGGATAACGTGATGTGTTTATCCAGAAACGACTAGATACTAGCTAAAAAATGAACACATGCACATTTAAGCATTGTCAGGGACACGAGTGAGAAACTGCGCTCTGAAGAGCGCCAGTGCGGCTGCTACGCATGCGCAGCGAAACAATCCTCTATAGGTGGTTTAAAGAATCGGTCTGGCATCGTCTGTTACAATGTCATGGTGCACTAAAGTTTACCCTATGCATACTGTGTTCGAAACTAGTTAATATCGTTCAATATGGCCACACGGGAAAAACTGGTGTCTTTTGAGATTGCGTGCACTAACACAACGCAGGCGTTTGCTTGACTCCCAAAGGTATAGTAGAATGGAAAACTGGGCTAGTTGGAATACATGCATGATTGATGTAGCGCTATGATACCATGCCACAAATTTGGGTGTCGCTCTGTTGGCGTGACTTCTCCACTCTCGCAGGTTTCTTCCGATATGCGACATCAGTAGCTGAACGTGCCCCATGACATTACGTAGGCGTGTGCACATTAGAAGTTGGTATGGTTACCTGGTCAAATAGGGATCGTTGGAAATCGTTTTATTGTGCCTTCAAAGAAAAAAAAAAACCACGAAGCCTGCGCGGAACGCGCAGCACAGTCACAGCGAAATCTGGAAGAGCGGCCTTTTTAAAGCCTTTTTAAACACTCTTGGGACAACTACTACAAGCAAACTTGCATAGTACCCACTACGCCATAAATCATCATAATTTTTGTGTAGTGGGGAAGCGTCACTGTGGATTATTCGCCATTCTTCTGAAAAGCGCGGTACCTGCTCCCCACTTGTAACTCATTGGCCGAAAAAGATGAAGAATTATGTCATTTTGTAATGGGTTAGAGCATTCAACGACCCACTCGTTACGCAATTCGCATTGTGTGACGCCGGCGGCGGTGGACAACTACGGCGCAAAAACGGCCCTTGTTGTGATCTCAAAACAGCTTTCGCTGTAAAATAACATGACACATAACGCCAGCGCCACTATTGCAAATACAGGCTGAGAATCGTCTGGCGCACAATAAGCGCAGCAGAATGTTAACCACGACGGCATGCCCATATATCGTAACGAGTTCCACGAAATGAAGGAAAAAACACAACAAGAAATTTGAAACCTAATTTAAGGTATGCTAATTTAAAGAGTGCATAGGCGACCCGAAGTTGTGAAAAAGAGATTGAGCGGTACGCTGAGGAAAAATTGGAGGCGAAAGATGGAAACGAAGATGTGATCGTGTAGACACTTATGACCCATTTATGGCAAAAAATTCCCCATCTCCTGCAAAAGGGGACCATGTATGGATGCGAAGCAGCGGGGAGATGAGCGGGAGAAACATCGCCGCTCCCGTTTCGCGGCAGCGGCCCGGGCGCTCATCGCGGCGCTGCACAGGAGAGAGAATGAGGCGCGCGCGCTCCGTCATTTTCATACCGTGGAACTACCGTGGCGCCCCCCACTGGAGTATGCAGCTGTCGCACCACCTGTCGTGCGGGCCGCTCCAGTAGAGGATTCCTAAATGAGAGAATGGGGGGGGGGACCGTAGGAGAGGACTGAGAGGGGGGAGAGGACGCGCATGTGCTGTGGGGGGTGTGGAACGCGGGCGCCGCTCCGTAGAGATTTTCCTAGTTAGGAGAAGGGGCGGGGGGGGAGCGTAGGAGAGGAGAGCACCTGTCCTGCGCGCCGCTCCATAGAGTAGAGGATTCCTAGAGGAGAGAACGGGGGGCTACCGTAGGAGAGGAGAGAGAGGGGGGAGGAGACGCGCATGCGCTGTGGGGGGTGTGGGACGCGGACGCCGCTCCGTAGAGTAGATGATTTCTAGAGGAGAGAAAGGGGGGCAGCGTAGGAGAAGAGAGAGAGGGGGAGAGGACGCGCATGCGCTGTGGGGGGTGTAGGGAGGAGGGACGGACAAAGCCTTCACAGGCACATGCAAGCACGACCAGGGAATGCAGTCAACGGGACGCGGGCACCGCTCCGTAGAGTAGAGGATAGCTATAGTAGAACTGAGAGGCGGGCGCGTTGGAACTTATCCATCGTTGAGTAGCGCACAAATTGACACAAGACAAAGAGAAGAAGAGGACAGGACAAGCGCTGGTCTAACAACTGAAATTTTTATTTGAAAAAAGATACACATATATATATATGCAGAAAAAAAAACAAAAACCGACGGACAGACGGACGGACGGACGGACGGACAGACGGACAAACGCATGGACGGATGGACAGACGCACACCGGACGGACGTGAGCATGAGACATTAAAGGCTTTCGCCTTAAAATTACACCATCTCCCGCTGGAGGGAACCATGTGTAGTTGCGAAGCAGCGGGCGCTAATGCTTACACTGGCGGTGGCGTTGACGCTGGCGCTCATCGCGGCGTTGCGCAGGAAAGAAATCTAGGGAGGCGCAATCACGCAGTGATGGACCGGTGTTTCCTACTGGCACATGCCAATCACTGCTAATGGGCAATGAGAGGCAGAAGACTCGGACTAGACCCAGAGACCCGCAGTCCGCTTTTAGTTAACGCGCACGCTGCGAATTTTTATCGTTTGACAACGCATAGGAGAAATCTCCCACCGGCCCTACCTTGCAGGTCAAGATCCAGTGCCTATATACACGGGGTGACCAGTGAACGGTTGTGCAGCGTGAGCAGTCGGTTTTTTCAATCCAGAAACTCGCTAGCAGACGCTGCCTGCGTCGGCGTTGCGAGGCGAGAGACGGGGAGCGTAGGAGAGGAGAGAGGCGGGAGGGGACGCGCACGCGCAGTGGGGGGGTGTAAGCGCCGCGGGAGGGATGCCTAGAGTAGAGAGAGGGGGGAGGGGACGCACATGCGCAGTGGGGCTGTGGTTGCCGCTGGCAGGGATGCCTAGAGGAGAGAGATGGGGGGAGGGGACGCGCATACGCAGTGAGGGTGTGGACGCCGCGGAGAGGGATGCCTATAGCAGAGAGGGTTAGCGTAGGAGAGAGAGGGGGGAGGGGACGCGCATGCGCAATGGGTGTGTATACGCCGCAGGCGGGAGGGATACCTAAAGGAGAGAGAGGGGGGAGCGTATGAGAGGAGGTGCGGGGGGGGAGGGTTGCGCATGCGCAGTAAGGGTGATCAGGACGCACACCACCACCGGACGGACGGACGCCGGACGGACACCGGACGCCGGACGGACACCGGACGGACGTGAGCATGAGACATTAAAGGCTTTCGCCTTAAAATGTGGCGGTCCGTGAGTGCGCTAGAGCTGAAAAGCTACAATGAAGAAGCGTGCTAGTATGCGCTACCTCGAAGGGTGTCCGGGCTTCTGCCCATTTCTATTTAGGTTTTTTCAGCCATACAGCTTGGGATGATACCCGCCGCCGCATGAATCGCTGTCCATAACGTCCTCTAGGTGTTCTTAATGTCCTTCAAGCTAACGTCAACGAACCCAAAGTTTAAAGCACGCATCTCCTAAAGGTTGCGCTAGAGAAATCAAAATGCTATAACAGAAGACACTTGACCCGAGCTCGTGATAAACACCCGGGCCAAGCGACTTAGCCAATTTTCTCGGCAAACTTTTAATATCTAGTATCTAGTTTCATGATGATAAAAAAGGAGCCTTTATTAGATAAATTGGGTTATGTTACGAATACGCTTGAAAGTCTCGCAGTTTCAAGAGCGCTGGCTTTGATGAATAAAGCACAGAGAATTCTTCTATGTGAACACTGTAGTCGGCGATATTGAAGAGGGGTGAGAATTTCTTTGGTCACAAAATTCAACTTTGACATTTTGCAATAATCTGGTAGAGCATTTCTCAGTGATGCTACCGAGGTCTTCTGATTTGGAGCAATTTTTGGAGCAGCAAAAGTTTCATTTTGGAGCACTTTGTAGCAGCAAAATTTCCATTTTGGAGCACTTTGGAGCAGGTAATTTAGCATCTGGGAGCACTCTGGAGCAACTAACATCCTAGAGTAGACTGGAGAAGCAAGTTGCATTTACATTCAGGGACCTGAATAATTATTTTGGGGCTCTTGTGAAGCGCTAGAAATATTTCGATTCATTGCAAATCTCAAGGAACCAATCATCTCAGGAACACTCTCTATTTCACTCGATGATGCAGGAATGAGGGCGTCATGCGGTTGAGCATTTTGGGACAACTTGTTCAGCGATTATTTTCGTAGCATATAAACAGAATACCGGTTCAATAAAATCGTACTTTATGAAATAACATTCTAAATACATGTATGTGGTAATCAGCAGACATTGTAGACAATCGCTGTGACCAGGCCCGTAGCCAGGAATTTTTTTCGGGGGGGGCCCACCTGTTGAAAACCCCGAAAAACACCTATTTTCATCATGTGTTCTCGGTAAAACACCCCCCACCATCCGAATTTCGGGGGGCGGGGGGCCCGGGTCCCTAGCCCCCCCCCCCCCCCCCCCCTGGCTACGGGCCTGGCTGCGACGTACAACAATGCCTCAACGCTAAAGACTCACACTGTCCCAAATGCATTGCCCTAAGACGACTCCAAGCAGAAAGAAAGGTTCTTTTTTCTTCACGATCGATTATATTGCTGGGCGTAACATGACGTCACCTAGCTAGCCTCATAAAGCCAACCTCCTCCGACACTCCTTTCCCTCTCTCTGAGGCCTGGAGCAAGAGCATTCTCACAGTACTTCTGGACTATCGTTTGCGCATGCGCAGGGTTGCCCGGATATGGAGATCCGCTTCAATCGAGCTTCCGCGAAAGTGTCAGAAAGTTCGTTCAATGGTAGACTGCATGATTTAACAAACTTCGTTGTCTTTTTGCAGTGAAGTTGTATATGGCTAGGGAATTCTGTTTGTACACCGAAAACCCCCTGTAGTGCCCTCTAGAAAACAGGGCAAAAAAAAATAAAACTCACAGGGAAGGTCCATTCACCTAAGACGGCTCGAAGGCGAGAGCCATTTTGTTTTTATTGCGACAGCAATTATATGGACATTCTCGACTTTTGCCGCCGCCGTCATGTTTTGTGTAATGTCCAAATCGATAACATCCCCCCCCGCGCATCGTATGTTTTACACTCGGGTAAAAGCGCGCGAGCGGGGGCGACGAACGCGGCTGAAGCAGAGATAAAGCGAGCCGGCCTATCTCCGTTGCACGGAGGCCGCATCCGATAACATCACCGCGCGCGCCAGGCCTGCCATCGATTGCTACTCAAGCAGACAGGAACGCCACACCCGTCTTCAAAGAGCATGAAATAACGCAAAGGGAGGGGCGGTGGGGTGTTGTGTCGCTAGAGCAGCAACACTGAACTTTGACTTTAAGGGCGCGGTCGCGATCGCTGGCGCGCGCTGTTTCGGCAGGCATCACAGACGGCTCGTATTACAAAAGTTACGTGTTGTGCTCTCAACGCGCACAGACTGTACGAAAACGCTTCTCTCCCTGGAGCGGCCACTGATCCTTGATCCGGAAGGCGCCAATACCATCGCCGCGCCATTTTGGAGGTCCGTTCATACGCGCCGTTCGTGCTGCACGTACATCGGCGTGCAAGAGGTGTTCCGGAGGTCTCTAGTCATCCAAGTTGCCGTACGGGTCTCGAACACAGCGCGTGCAGAAAGCTTTTCGCGCATGCGGCGAGCGCGCGGACCTTCAAAATGGCGACCCCGCCGCTAGCGCTTCTCGCGGATGACGTCAAGCCTTACTTCGTATAACAATACAATTTGTTGGTATCGCATTCACTGCTTCGAGCTTACGCGAAACTAACAAATTGTATTGTTACACGAAGTAAGGCCAGCAGCTCTTTTGGACCCGATCTCGCGTAACTAAACAGAACACTGGTTAATGGGAATATGGCCACTCCAGGTGCCGAAGCGGTTTTCGTGTTGTCAGTTCTTTAAACACGAAGTAAGCGTAGAGAGCACAGCAAGATTACGAGCAGTCTCACCATGCCTCGAGATAGCGCGCGCCAGCGACTGCGCCCTTCGAGCGACGCAGCCTCCTACCCCCCAGAACGAAGCGATGAATGCGATTTTCAAAAAATAATTAGAGGGCAAACACACGGCACATTCACACACGCACACACCCAGGCACCAAACACGCACCCGAGTGTGTGGGCGTGTGTGAATGTGCCGTGTGTTTGCCCTCTAATTATTTTTTTTGGAAATCAGCAACCAACTAGCCCAACAACGAGTTCTTTTACTATGAATGTGATACCGTGATTTTATAATTTTTTTTAACCATCAGCTATTGATCCTGGAAAGCGCGGGGCGGAGGTGTAACATTGTATCTATTCCTATGGTGTTCCCAGATTTCATTCCGCGACGTCCAGAAATAGACGTGACAAACATTCTGGCGGCACGCGTGCAGTTATTAGTGAAAATTGCTTTAATTACGTGCAGTGCGACTCTGGAAACGAGCTATAGGGAACCCAACCTCAAGTTTGCGCAGCGTCGTCCGCTGCCCTAGCGAAGAGAGGGGAAACCTCCGGTCGCTCGGACGGGTCGCGCTTGCTCGCTTTTCCCATTGCGCGCGCGGAAACGTGTTCTTTGGGGCTTTTATCTAGCATTTTTCACGCTATGGGCGCCGCTCCTTCGTCATCCTGGAAGCAGGCACGCACTCCTGCCGCATTGTGAGCCGAAAACGGTGCGTCAAATTCCGCTGTTTCCAATGCAAACATTGCGAGGAAAGCAAAGGCGTGCAGGAGTGGATTATGGCAGTTCGGCGCACTAAGCGATGCTTTTACGGTCTTGTTACTTTGAAGAATTTTTTTGTCGTACACAGTATTGCTAACTATTAATGGGGAGAAACGCGATGGCCGGGTTTATATGAAAGGCAAGTACTTTTGTGAACCGAAGCTACAACAAATAGACAACCGCTGTGTATTTCGAGATTGTGAGCTTGCTTTCCGAGTCAACCATTTGTAATGTGAGAGCAGCGGAGTATGTAAGCTTAATACACCACAGTTTAAATACCGTCCCGTGAGCACTACAAGTGTTTTATTCAGCTGACGGCGGTACATTTCCCGTCGCCGCTCAATGTAAAGAGATTTAAGCTGTGTGCTCGCACAGAGCATTTATATTGGCCTTGCATGCAACACACGGTGATTACTACTTAGCAGGCTGAAATATTGCGCTGCTAGGATCGAGTTCGTGGGATCGATTCCCGCATACGGCAGCTGCGTTTCAATGGGAGCGAGATGCAGTAACACCGCCTTACTTAGATTTAGGTGCACGTTAAAAAACCCCAAGTGGTCAAAATTAATCCGAAGTCTCCCACCACGGTGTGCCTCATAATGATATCGTGGTTTCGGCACGTAAAATATGCTTAAAAAAAAGAGGCTGCAATAAAATGTTCGATGGTTTCGCGAAATCACACGCGGTTATCAGGGGCAAATCTCGGCGTAACCATGAACATGCGTGATCCCAGTGGATATTGTATAGAATGACGATGACCAAATGAGCTGTCAAAACAACCGAAACGACATTCGAATCAGCAAACATGATGCGTGATCAGGCGTGGATATTATCCGAAATGAAACACGCCGCTGCAGGAAACATGCATGGTCGAAGATTTTTTTTTTTTGCGCATCATTATGCTGTCAAAGGGAGCTGTAAAAAATCCCAAGTGGCATTAAACTTACGTTACGACGTTGTTATCACCCGATGCAAACCTCTGCAAAATTGGAAAATGAACAGTGCGCATTGCTGCCAGCGACTCAACAGGGCAGACTTAAATTTATGGTCTTCACACTGAGCCCATAATAAATTTGAAGCCGCGCGACAAACTTGGCATCCAAGCAATCGAAAGCCGAGCGCTGCACAAACGCACGCGAAAGTATGGTGGTTGTCTGGTGACAGCAGACACGATTGCCACAATGATTGTGCGTTTTACCGGCAACATAAATAGAGAATTCGCGCAGTCACCTCACTAATTATGTCATAGAAATGTGGCCCTTCACCAACGACACGCTCGTAGCGCTCGCTAAGCAGCATCGCCCTTGACGGCCTGCTAGGTTTCGCAAAAGTTGTCGATCAACCGCTCCCCTCTGGTGAGATTCACACCGTAAAAATCCTTTTTTCCATCTCTGACATCTTTCTAAACCTTCGGAGCAAGCGACACGTGAGGCTGCACGTGCAAGGCGAGCCGACGAAAGCGCGTGCAGGCCGCGTAAACGTGCAGACAAAGCGCAGTCGAAAGCCGGGAGCGGGGGGGGGACGAGCGACCGGTTTTTGCAAGAAAGGCGGCGAAACGCGTGCGCCGCAGCGCCCCCTGGCCGAGGTTGGGAAGCCTATCAGCAGCGTTTCTGGAAAGGACGACGTCCGCCGATGAATCGCCGCCACACTTACACGCTACCGATTCGCCAAAACGTCACGAGCCACTGCGGAGAGCGTGTTTTGCCGTTGGGCCGACTGCATCGGCACCGCGCATAGGATCGTGAATTACTTGGGACGCACGCGCGACCACTGTTTCTTCAGCGGAATAATTCTTGGTACGTGGTTGTGACCGAGAACACGCTGCACATGTTTTTACGCGCCGGCGTGGTTATTGCTAGTGATATAACCCTCCCCCCCCCCCCCCCCCCAAATCCGAGACTTTGGCGCAGTTTGGCGCAATTTCCGTTGATATTATCAGGATGGCGCAGTAAATCTGATTTGGCGCACTTTGGCGCAGTTGGCGCAGGAGTGGAATCACTGATTTCTGTATATTTCATGAATTTTATCACACTTGTGTACTCGCGGTTTGAAAAATATTTTTGATCCTTTTTCTTCGACCAGTTGACAGGAAATGTGGGTGTAGCTGGAAGTTTGGTGAGTTTATATCAAAGCAACATTTTTGGGCGCCTGTGCCTCTGTTTCTAGGGAACTAGAGAGAATCAGCAAACAGGAATTCTCCCATGTGTTAACGTGTGGCATTCACATTACTGGAATCAGTTGCAAAGGTGCATTTTCTTAAGTATAAAAAAACCACACATAAAAGGCGGTTTTCATTCATCGACAAACTTGAAAAAACATAACAAATCTACTTTTCCCTCTAGGCTCACAATTTTAGTTTCACTTCTGTAAAAGCGTTAGTTGCTACATTTCTACGAAATTGCTACGCTCTACAGTTAACACTTCTTAAGAAAAAAGTAAATATATAAAGAAGTAAGAAAACAAAATTATCGAAACGGGAAATAAATTCAAAACTAATTTCGAGCTCTAATGCATCCTGTGTCTATCTTCAAAATTCCTTGCAACCATAGCTTTTATTACCACCGCCGTAGAGCCAAATTTCGAAACTCATTTTCAAAGTCTCACCCAGCTTGAATTGAACTCGCAAGTTCTGTGAGTGGTCCATAAAAGATTTCTTGATTTATTTATATATTTATTTATTTATATATTTATTTATTTATTTATTTATTTATTTATTTATTAACAGCAAAGCTGTTTAGCAAATCGTTCCTTGTTCACCTTGAACCAAAAAAACTACGATTATCATAAATGGGTATGCGCCACGGAAACTGGGTAAATCCAACTACTCAGCACTGGTCCACTAAAAATGAAGAAGGCAACAGTTAGCCCATCGAACGGGTATATGCCACGGAAATTTGTGCGGTCTATCAGAAGACTATCATCATCGTAACAGTACATGTGCCACAGAAACTTGGTAAATTTATCTTACTACACACAAATTCCAATATAAACGACGAAGGCAACAGCTAGTCCAAGAAATAGTTGCGAAGCGACCATGGACTGCTGAGGACCCCGACTACGTACAAAAAGAGAGAATACGAAGAACGGGAAAGGCAACGGCAGCTACTTAAAGACGCTGAAGCGATAAAAGGCCTACGCCGACGACGACGTGCCCGTGTCTTGTGTGTGACTCTACGTGGTTTAACTCGAAGCTCTGTGCGCTGAGAATAAACATAGAAACAACCTAGCGTCATCTAGCTAAAGCGTAGCAACGACCTAGACGCAACCTAGAAACAACCTGCATCACCTAGCTAAGGCCTAGAAACAGCTTAGAAGCAACCAGATTAGTCTTCAGAATCGTCCAGTTTACTGTTTCAAGCCTTGTGCGGCTTAGTGCAAGCTTCCCCTAATTTATTTATTTATTTATTTATTTATTTATTTATTTATTTATTTATTTATTTATTTGTCTATACAGAAAAAAATGTCAATATACACTTTGTGTGATTTAACAGTTCACATGGAAATAGCGCTTCTGTAACGATGTTTTCGAAATAACGGCGAGAAATTCCCCAAATAGTTGGAGAAAGAAGCTCGGTAACAAAAAAGTCAAAATGAATGTTTGTACCACGAGAACCAGCAAAAACATTGTGTTGGTAATCGGTCAGCCAGGAGGATGCGCAGTTAAAGAAAAAAAAGTCGTCAGTAAGTAATGGCTTTCATGCTTACAACCTCCAGACGCATGATCGCGGCAAAGCAGTGATTTATTAATTACCACCTCAAATAATGAAAACGCTTGTCAATATCCGAAAGAGGCAAATGAGTCGCAGTTCACGAAATGGAGAGATATAGAGAGACAGAATAAGACGTACGGCGAAGAGGCTAACCAAACGCATGTATCCACTTTGCTACTGTACACTGCGCTGAAGTAGTAGGGGTTGGAAAGAAGACTGAAACAGAGAGAGAGAGAGAAGGGAGGGGGGGGGTAAAAATGCAGGTATCCCCAGCTGCGCTTGAAGGACGTTATGTCGCTAGCTCGGTTCCTCTGATTTATAGTCTTAGAGAAAAAGCGTATATTTTGATTGTAGCCCTTTGCGGACTGCGCAGTATTGGTGAGGTTTTAGGACCCTTTATATAAACTTATAGACTATGTGAACGCACACAGTGCGCTGGGCCCTTGTTGTGGGCTGTATTCCACCTCCACTGTCCGCGAACGGATCGAACGCAAGCCAGCACAAGCGCGCACACATTTTAAACCTGCGTGATCCGGCAGTGCAACAGATGTCGCTTAAGACCACTTTCCTAAAACATCGTTAACGGCATTACAAAGCGTATGTGCGCTGCCAGTAATCCAAAACAACAAAGAATCAAACGAAATGTGCACCGTAAACAGAATCGTCATGCCGAGTTGTTTGGGGGCTGATTGTCTACCGGCTAGGACAGACGAAGTTGGTGTCGTCTGTTAGAGACTGGAGGAGGAGAAAAAAAGAAGGAAACGCAGGGAAGCCACGCAGATACGCGTCCGGTTTGCTACCCCTCTCTCTCTTTACAAAGATATTAAGGTATGAGAAAGGAAGAAAATGAGAGGGAGGAGGGTGCTGCTAGGCTGGAACATGCATGCCTGTCCATTACATGCCTACTAGTAGTCCCTAAGAGCAGTAGACTTTAGGAGCACAAGCAATGCCCGCGTTTCTTTGTGGCTGGCTGGGTGTAGAGAAAGATGCATTTTTGATGTGCTGGAGGACACCTGTCGCACAAGGATGCGTTTATATTCCTTTGTGAAATACATATAGGCAAACAGTAGTACATATTTTGGGATTTAGTAACATTTGTCTTTTTCATGGCAACGGCAGGATTTTTCAAAGTTGAGGCTTGGCTTTCGTGAGCTCGAGGAAGATTATACATAAAAAAGTAAACGCGGTGTGGAATAGACAAAGAATACGGAACAGCGATGATTCGCTGGTACCGTGATGCACGACAGTGAGTTATTTTCATGTCGCAGTGTCTCAAATCCATCTCACCATTCCGATATTAGGAGCAACACAGTGAGGATGCTGCGGACTTTAGACTTTGGAATTCGAGGAAGCCTCCACCTACTCGTCGACAATACGTTCGAATTGAGCGGATGGACACGTGATTCTTTAACGCACCTCTTCGCAAAGCACTCCAGTCCGAAACGCTACAGGATCGCTTTTATAAAATCTTATTCTGCTTTGGCTTCGTGGACGCTCATACCGCTTAAGAACACAGATAAACACAATGACACCAGAACATGGAGTGCAGTTCCTGTAAAGCGAAAGCCAAATCGGCTTCCACGGAGAAAACACGCAACTGCCTTCACGGAGCCACTTTGCAGGGTAACGCTTCGTAATTCGACGAGCAGTAAGGGTAATCCGCGAAGTAGCGGCTGTCTCCGAAAAATACCGGATAAGTGCACCGTCGTATAAACTTGAACTTTTTTATGGTGGAATATATTTGAGGGAGGCGCAGGTATATGCTGTCGGGTTTCGTGAACCGCGGCCGGCTAATGACTCCGACATGTGGCGCTCTCGAGACGAAAGTGGATAAAGTTTCGCCACTCCTGTAAGCGCTGATACCTTCTGTCTTTTTACTGTCTTGGCCCTTCGCGCCGCCATAACGCCCGCCTGCCGAGCAGGTACCCTGTTATCACAGGAGAAAAGCAAAACAAAAAGAAATAAAAACACAGAGCACGAAAATAATGGAGAGAGAAACGCGCACGGAGTAAGAAAATATTGTTGCGAAGAAAACTTTAAAGTAGAGGTGCCCCATGACGAAGGACACTGCCATTACCAGCTAAAAATGTCGCGCAGCCTTTCAGCATGGTCATGCAGTGCAGTAAGGCTTTTCGAAAAGATTAAGGCAATACACGATGTAAAGTACTACGTAGCGCCTTGCGCAACTGAGCAAAACGTTCACACATTTTTGTTACCGAGACCATCACACTCTGAGCTCAGCCCTCTCCATAGCTTGAGTGCTCTTTCCGTGGTTCGTGCGTTTCGGCTTACGCTGAACGCGACAGCACACGACGCGCCTGGCTGTAAGAGGGCTGCCAAATTTTATTGCTTCTATTTGCGCTGTCAGGAAGAAAATAAATATTTCACGGTGCGTGTATCGTCGTTCGACCTGCACATCGAGGAGGAGACGAGCGAGTGGGAACGTCCATTATTACAAGTCTTACGATCTCTCCTTCTGGTGCTGTATTTCAGCCTGCTGCAACGCCCGCTTGGAGCAGTGTTTTCTACAGATTTATTTCGCGCCGAAGAGGCCGCTGTTTTGCCTTTGTTCAGAGTGGTCGCTGCATTCTTTGTTTTGTGTGCGCGCAGATCCCGCAGCGACAGTCGCAGAAGCGGCGGTTGATCCGCTGTTACCGTGCCACCATTGCTGTTCTCCTTCCTACGTACTTTTCCACGTGTTTGCGCAACACTTCGCGGAATGATCGACGCAGCGAGTGTTTTAAGTGCGAACACCTCAGAGACTTTTTTTTCTGTATGTCTGGCAGAAATGAAGCTCCCGTAAAATCCCTCTTGCATCACCCGTCCCGGCTGTTATTATTATTTGTCTAGTTTCCGGATATGCCGATAAAGATTCGCGCTTGCATCACATGACATGTTCCCTTGTTCTAAGCCGACAAGTTTGACGACTATACATGACATCTAAATTCCTCTTTGCGATTAGAACATTTGTTTTCTTCTGTACCCCCTTAGCAACGAGTCATGACGATCTAATGAAGACTGAAGAATGCGGTGTATAGACTTTTCAATCACCGAAACAACTTCTGTATACGTAAGCATTTTTAGAACTACTGAACGATATACCGGTGCGTTCATCAATACATCCGTCAATAAATACGAACCTAAGTAAGTGCTATTGGCGGTGGTAGATTTCGATCATAGGACGCCACGCTCACAAGCTGAGTGTCTTACCTACTGCGCCATACACCCACGCATACAGAAGGTGAATGTATATTACCCACATGAACCGGTGGAACAAAAAAAAATGTAAAAGGAAGCAACTTTCTAAGAATACTTTGCTGAAGTATTTCAAAACATTGGAAAAAAAATACTATTTTACTACAGCATGGTGGTAGCAGCATGCTGTAGTAAAACATTATTTTTTTTCCAATGTTTTGAAAGCTTTCGGACCAGCTTTGGGCCGTCCGGCAAGCCGAAGATGCCGCCCGGGTCCAAGGATCTTCCCGCCGTCATCTGAGGCACCGCCATCATTGACGGAGAGTGGGACGGAACAGGGGGGCAATCCCCTTCCCCCCCGCCTCGCCCGAAGGAGCCGGACTTCAAATACAGTTTATTCATTCATTCATTCATTACTACAGCATGTCAAAGCCAACAGCAAGCATTGTATACGCACCAAGAAGATTCATGTTTCGCACTAGAGTAATGCTAAACACGCCGCATACCTGATGTGTTTCCCTTGTCGAGGGATAAGCCCGCCGTTGAGCCGCTCCAGATGCGGGCGAACGTCTGAGAGAAGATGAAGCAGCCCGTGGCGATTTCGTCGTAAGACAACGTTACGGAAAAGGCTACAATAAAGAGAAAGCGCAATACTCAAAAGCGTGGAATCAATGTCATTAGGAAAAAGGGCGGACTACTCGCCTTCACAGCAACATACGCCGACGCGTGTTCCCACATCATAAACAGCGCAACAGAGAAAATTTGTGTCGCCATCACCGCTAGATGTCACATGACTTGTGGGGTAACCTACCTTTGCCGCAATTTTTAAATACGAAGCATTTCTTAGCGAACTTCGGCGACTTTGAGCGTATCTATCTATCTATCTATCTATCTAGCCGCCTACGACTTTGCGCTCTCCTGGCCGTATCGTTAATGGGATTTACACCAAAATTGGTATCACATAATATGACTGTATGACAAACATGAATGACTGGTCATATCATGAAAATCATGACTAACTTGTCATGAAAAGTATGATTCATACGCCATGGCCATAGTGCTCCTGAGGCCGTTTTTTAACTTGATATATCCAAAAATTGGTACGATGAGACATTTCTGCATGACCAACATAAATGACAGGTGGTAATATTAAAATCATGACCTGCATGTCATGTACAACATGATTTACATGCCACGCTCATGGCGCGCTGACGGCCGTTTCGCTAGCTTGATATACACCAAATTTGGTATTGCGTGACGTGACTGTATGACGAACATAAATGCCAAGTGGTCATATGGAAATCGTGACATGTCATGTGCAAAATGACTTGCATGCCACGCTCATGGCACCCTCGCGGCCGTTTCGCTAGTTTGATATACACCAAATTTGGTATTGCGTGACGTGACTGTATGACGAAAATAAATGCCAAGTGGCCATATGGAAATCATGACATGTCATGTGCAACATGACTTGCATGCCCCGCTCATGGAACGCTCGCAGCCGTTTCGCTAGTTTGATATACAGCAAATTTGGTATTGAGTGACGTGACTGTATGACGAGCATAAATGACAAGTGGTAATATGGAAATCAAGACATGTCATGTGCAACATGACTTGCATGCAACGCTCATGACACTCTCGGGGCCGTTTCGCTAGCTTGATATACACCAAATTTCGTGCTGAGTGACGCGACTGTATGGCGAGCATAAATGACAAGTGTTAATATGGAAATCATGATATGTCATGTGCAACATGACTTGCATGCCACGCTCATGACACTCTCGTGGCCGTTTCGCTAGCTTGATATACACCAAATGTTTAACCGTCCATCCGTCCGTCTGTCCCTCCAGCTGTGCCTTGGCACGGGGCCAGGTGGGCTCCGGGGCGCGCAAACGGACGCCGGTCGCGTTGTACTCTACAGTGCTCGCGCTTTGCTTGCGTAGCGTCGCTTTTTCCGGCGTCTCTTATCATGCAAGGAGGGAGACGCGCGCATCACGTTCCATTCTGACCGACCCCATCTCAGTGGGCACAGGCGTTCGAAGAACACACTTTGGAATTGACAAAGTGTCCGTCAATTTGAACTCTGGAACGCGGATGGCGCCTGCACGATGCGCAAAGCACGAGAATACGAACGCATGCGAAACGGAGGCAGATTGGTCTCGCGTCTGGCTGCGATTCGAGGTAACAAATTAGGCGTACAAAAATGGCAGGTGGTAAGATGAAAATCTTGGCATGCATGTCATCTACAATGCCATTTACATGCCACTCTCATGGTGCGCTTGCGTGCAGTTCGCTAGCTTGATATACACCAAAATTTGTATTGCACGACGGGACTGTATGATGAACTCAAATGACAGGTCTTAACATGTGAATAATGACGTGCATATTATGTACAGCATGATTTGCTTCTTGCTGACTGCTTCGCATTACATCGATTCACACAGTGCGTGGGATCTGCCGGTTTTTTTTATTGCGATAGCAATTATATGGACACTCGCGGCTGGTTTTCGCCGTCGGCGTCCGCGTCGGCGTCATTTGCCGTATATGTATATGTCTATATATAACCGGGCCCGCCCGTCGTTGTGAGCGTGAAAAGACGCGAGGGGGGGGTCCCTCGAGCGACCTTCGATTTTACGAGCGGGGGCGCGCGCGTTCTCTCCCCTTCTCGGCGGCCGACAGCGGGCGGGGGGGGGGGGAGGCGACGTTCGATTTTACGAGCGCGGGCGCGGGCGCGTGCTTTATCTCCCCTTCTCATCTCCCCTTCTCGGCGGTCGGGCCGGCGTACCCTTCAACGTGCTGCGCTTTCAACGCGAAGAGAATTCTCTTAAACAAGCGTTTTCTAGAGTTGCGTGAGATCGGATCCAAAAAGAGTTAGCTGCCAGCCTCACTTCGTATAACATCACAATTTTTTGCTATCGCATTCATTGCTTCACCCTTGCGGTGAAACTGTGACTTTTTTTAATGCAAAGGACTGCTCTGCCCGGCTTCGCATAAGTATCGCCAGTTGCCAGGGTCAGTGTTTGGTAGCTGTCACTAGGGCAGGGGACGGAAACTCCCCATATATCTCCCTCGAGACGCTCCGTCGAATGCCCACATGCAACGGCAGCACCATTTCTTCCACTGTAGCAACCAAGGACCAGCAAGTGAGACGACGGCGCCGTAAGACTGGATCCACTCGGAATCCCCACGATCACTTCGAGCCTTAGCAAGCAGAGGCAATCCGATAGGAAGTTGTGCAAACTTTCGCGTCGCATCCAAATTACTTCGTTCGAAAGGGGCGATAATGAGAAGAGGAAACGAATAATCTGGAAGTTCCCAGCCGTAACGCCCTGTCTTCCTGACTTACAAGGGGCAGGCACTGGTGTATTTTAGGAACAGATTAAGCCACCGGCGTCGCAATTGTCCTTTCAACTAAAAAAGAATCACGCATTGAAGCAGTTTCCAGTCGCCGGTTGTGTAATAAAACAACCAAGATAAAATGATCCGTACGTAGTAGTACTTGGCCTTATGGAAGCAATTTATCCGTTGGTGTTGGTGTCCGTTTTTATTAGACGTATTATGCCGTAAACTTACTGCTATTATGTAAACTATCTGATTTTGCGCCTTCTCTTTGAAGTAGCGATATGTTGTAGAGCATTGCGTGAAAGTGCTCAATAAAGAAAAAGAGAAAGTGCCTATACTTGTCTCGTGGTCTTCTGTATCAACGCTTGTGCGCTGGTTTTTAAAATGCGAGAGGGAACAATTTCGGCTCTATGTACGCGTCAGAGGCACAATCTAGAGCTGCCGCTCTCTTGTTCTTTCATTTGAGGGTGGATTTATGACGCTACTATAAAGACAATTTATTCAATATACATGTTGTCCCCATTACTTCCAACCGTGTCCCCGATAATTCTTTAGCAAAAATTAGGGTGATAGCGACAATTCCAGCACTGTGGTTACAGTTTCAATCGGGATAATTTTTTCAGCAAAAAAAGAAAAAGAGCATGCATTTTTGGCGCGACATTTAGAACAAAAGGGCACTAGAATTATTTAGAAAACTAGCGAAATTATTTTGTTATGTTATATTAATGTAATGGTCCAATTGGGGATCTTCTGCAGAATGCGGCAATGATGAGGCTGGTCTGTCTATTCTGTGTTTTTGAAGCGTTGGCTGCTGCGCTGTATGTTGCTTTTTTTAATTATTTTTACTTTCGCTGATTGTTTGGCGATGTTTCAATCCGTTTATGATTTCTTTGTTTACTTTCTTGCGTTGGTTGCTTTTCATTTCGGTCAGAAATCTGTCGCTGATCATCATACCTTTACAGAGAGTGATTGCAAGCATTGGATGCACAAATGCTCTTCAAAACATATGTGAGCTTTATAAGTCATTTTGCGTCCACCAGAGAGCAATAAATGCAATACACCTGAACGCAACGCAGCGTCCACGAGAAAGCAACTTACTAAAAGCCAACGTACTAAAAGTCTCTATTTGGCCTTCACCAGAGACTTCTACCAAATCAAGCCCTCCTGCACTGTACTTTGTCATGATGTTCGCGATGTCTTCCAATAGCTTCGCTATAGAAGTCATTTCAGTACTTCACAGCATTACTCTGTTTCTACTGTGTGCCGCTGACTTTGTCTAGTAAATATTCGAAGGATCGTACACTTACAACCGCTTTGTACAGGTTGGAATCGCTAAAAAGGCTGTATGATGTGAGCCTGATGTAGTTCCGATGCCGATATCGCTATTCAATAACGTCCACGTGCTAAGCATTTTTTGGCGCTCAATAGCTCAAAATACCTATTTGAAGAGTTTGTCTTCAGTACCATCACTGCAAAGTGGCTGCTGCCACTCTACCTTTAGAGTCCCACTGTTTTGAGCAAAATCAATCATCAGTCTTCCGATATCTGAAAACACTCTGAATGAAAAATGATATGTATCGGGTACGGCGTGAAGTGTTGCTAGAAGACCAGTGGAAGTTGCATTTGCAAGCAAGCGCGCATTTTGTTCATCTGACCTGGATCTCTCTACTGATATTGAAAGAAGGCGTTTGAAAGTTTTTTATACATGTAGCGCTCTGCATTTACAATATAAAGTACAAAGGCGGATGGGCTAAACCCTCTGCGTTTTTCCACATAGATCGAAAGTACGAAGCACTTGGTTTCCACTTGACAGTGTCTTGATAATAATGATTTCCACTTTATAGTGTCCATCTACCCGTTTCACTCCTGGCTCGACCTGCACATAAGTATGTCCCTAGTAGCGACTACGAGAATAAAGCATGGTTATTGCACACGCGAAATTACACAACGAGCGCTTCCAATCTAACGGGTGATCTTCCCAGTAACGCCACTGTCCGTCATTCTCGCAGCATTTGAAGTACATGAAAGCGAAAATAACAATGACGCTTACGAGTAAAATCAGGAGTGTAAAGTATAAAAAAAATCTGCAGCAGATACCAGGTGACCTGATTGAATCGATATACACTGAAACTGCTTTACTTCTTTGTCTCTCCGCCTATTCTCCGATGTTCACTGCGTGACGTGTTTACCCTGTAAACAAGTATTTCTGCCTGAATACACCGCGGAAAGAAAGACATAAAATAGAAGGAAATATTGGGAAGTGTTGCAAGTTAGGCAAATTCGGTATGAACCGATCGTAAAAATCGGCGCAAAAAGACGGACGCCGGCTACACAAAAGTAAGGACGAGAACAAGCGCCGACATTCAGCTGAGCTTTTGTTCAGGAAAAAAAAGCGCAGAAATACATACAAAGGAAGAGTCTATACAGTGCAAATGTGAAAGATATCCGGACCCTTGCACGTTCATGGATGTGCCATGGGTGTGTCAATATGGTGTGGCGTGAAAGGGTCTGCATTTCTTTTGAGTTGTTTCGTTCTTCTTCCATGCCTTTTGTTTGCACGTCCATACTTTATGGTGACGGAAGTGAAATTCATTGGTGAATCAAGTGACCGGATTGGGAAATCATGAGTGAAGTAGGAGCTCGGAAGTGGAAACTGCGAGTTAACCTAGTGCCGGAGAGCTGTCTCCAGAAGTTACAGAAGCGACTTGAAGTGACATTACGGAAGTTATGTCACTTCACCCGTCTTCCTATGGCAAGCGAGGCTACAGCCTGTGGCAGTATAACGTATTTAGCAAAGGAGCAGCAACAGTAGCTGCCATGCTCGGGAAAGCAAAGCATTGTTCGTATGGAAAGCACTCAGGGAGAGGACTGCGACCATTTCTTTGTGATAGCAGCCGCAGTAACGGTAAGGAAAACGCAGGGTGTTATGGAGAAAGACCTGTGGTCGAATATTCTAACTGTACAAATGATCCAGCGCAGGACAGCGCATGATGTGACGCAAGGCCTTGGTCGAGTCAGTGAGATTAAATCTGTAGTAAAGCATTAAGAAATGTGGGTTACATCCGTAGGACCTTGCCTGCAGCTCCGAAGGACCCTAATTTAGTGGCGTACACTGATTCGGTCAGTTCTACAATATGCTCCCTCGGTATCGAACCCTATTAGTCGTATTGAATCGCTCCATCGGAAGGCTATTCGTTTCACTTTTCCGCCGCTTCGGCCGAAACTTCTCTCCGACAGCTGCTCCTTCGGAATTAAACCTGCAGCTTCTTTCAAGACGACGGCACATATAATCTCTGAAGCTTTTGTACTCCTATAAAAACTCGTTTTTTTTACCTCTCTGATCCATCCGTTTTAATGCCGGCTTGCCTTACATCAACAAAGGTTATCATGCCTCAAAAATGAGACCCTTCCATCCATAGAGTTTCCTAATATTACACTAGAGGGAACACTGGCGCTATTGTTTATGGGAGCAGCAACGCGTGGCGCTTCAAACAGCATGGGAATGATGGGTAGTACACAGATTTGTCTAAGGTTTGTTCTTTCGGCTCCGTTTGGCTCCGCTAGGCCTGGAGCCGGTTTTTCGCAAGACGAAATTCAGCGAATGTGCAGCAGTTTGAGTTCACCACCTTGACATTTTAGGCTCACCGTCACCTAGGACAAGCAGCTAGACGACAACTGTTGAACTTATTTAACCGGTCCTGGGAAACTGGCGTCGTACCTCAAGTATGGAAACGCAGCCGTCTAGTGCCACTGCTAAAAGCAGGGAAATCACCCCTAGCGCTGACATCATACCGGCCTATAGCTCCCGCCAGCTGCGTGGGGAAACTAGTGGAGCGCATGATTCTCACGCGCCTGGAATGGTTCCTTGAAGGGCACACCCTATCGAAAAAAACAGCGTTTCCAGTGTCTCCCAGTGCGTTTTAGCGCGCTGGGTGACACTGGAAACGCTGTACAGTGTATCCCAGTGTACTACAGCGCGCTGGGAGACACTGGGACACACTGTACAGCGTGGCCAGTGTCGCCCAGTGCGCTGAAACGCACTGGGACACACTGTGCAGTGTCGCCCAGTGTCTTACAGCGCGCTGGGAGGCACTGGTCACACTGTACAGTGTCTGCCCGCACACTGCAGGAACACCGGCGGCACATTGGAAGAAACTGGGCGCGCTCGGTGGACTTTCTATAAGACTACATATTGGATCGCGAGATGTCGAGCGTCAAATTTGCCGAATATTTTCAAAATGTTCTGTCCTGTGTGCTACAAATATATAGCTTTAGTTTCAGTTAGGCGACGGATGTGCGTGTAGGCTAAAGCAATCATCTGTCGAGCGCGCTTGCGCTTTCCTTGAAGTGTGCTCGAGTGTCGTCAATGTAGTTTATAAACCGCATCGAAAGAACTCATCATTCGCAACACAATATGGCAGTAGCATTAGTCTGATATTCAAGGTCTACCTACTCTAGCAGTCAGTCGATCCCGCTCGTACCGCAGAAAGCCCCACGTCTCCGGCAACAGTTAGCCGCTGCAACGCCCAATCTCAACGTTTTTAGCTTGTGATATGTGTAATCGAAGGTGCAAATATGACCTTGCTTGGGTCAGTTATGATCGAAACTACATTTTAGCGGTTATTAGACTCTTTGTAATGGAATATATATCCACAATCTTCACAGCGACCGTCGCTCACGAAGTGCGGTCCTAAGCCTAATGCTCGTTTCGGCTAGAGTGAACTACTGCAGATCTAGTACGCGGAACGTAAACAAGGGGACAGAAAATATGTTCAAACGGGTGACGAAAAGTACAGTGTTCAGTGAGCAGTTCAGATGCACGATGTTTGCTACGTAGTATGACTAACCGCTTAGCGAGACAGTGCGATTGCCGCAACACATCTGCGATTACGCTCGTAAGTTTTGGTGCAAAACGTGCCAGGTAGACGTTCTGATCCAAGGCAGCCCATAACAAAGAAACAAACAATCTCCTGTCAAGTTGGCACGAGCACGAAGAGACGAAAATCTGCGTTTCTAAGCGAGAAAACATTGCTATTGGATACCGGAATTAGCTATAACATGCAGAAAAAATAACCCCAAACTTGTCTTTCGAGTGTGGCGTAGTGGGTAGCGTGTCAGGCTTAGAATGAGGAGGTCGTCAAGGTAGCAGGTTCGAATCCTGCGCGCTCGTTTTTTTTAATTTTTTTTTGGTCCCAGTGCTCGTGTTTCAGCCTTAATTACGACGTGGGCATTATGAAAATTTTTAAAAAACGATTTAAAAGCCCGATTTCGGCCCATAACGCGTGTCCCAGTGTGCAGCGCGCCAGCGTCCAGTGTACCCCGTGCAGCGTGCCAGTGTCCCAGTATCCAGCGCCACACTGGTACAGTAATCAGGTATGGCGCTGGGACAGTGCCACTGGATTTTCCGATAGGGCAACATTTACCCCGACTCCATGGCGGGCTTTCGACGAGGCCGTTCATCGATTGACAACGTCATCGATCTGGTGTCATCAGTAGAGCAGCAGAAATGCAGGAAACGACTATCAGTTGCGCTCTTTCTTGATGTGAAAGGTGCTTACGATAACGTTTCCCATCAAGCTATATTAGACACGCTTCTGCTAATTGAACTTGGAGGGCGAATATTTCGATGGATCCGAAGCTACCTGACACGAAGATCCTTTTTTGTGCATACTGAAGGTGGCCCGACCTCCGACCACTACAGGGGCCGCGGCGTCCCGCAAGGCGGTGTTTTAAGCCCGGTTCTATTCAACCTTGCTCTGCTTGGCCTGGTGGACGCTCTCCCGGAAACAGTCAGTGTTTCGATATACGCTGATGACATCTGCGTTTGGGCATCAGCAGTGACGCGCTTACAGGTTCGAGCGAGGCTACAGAGGGCAGCGTCACAAGCATCTGACTACCTTCGCACGCAACGCATGACAATCTCAACAGACAAATGTGCGCTGGTGGCCTTCACGCGAAAAGCGATGACCAGCTACCCGATATGTATAAATGGCCAGTCCATCTCTTACAAGCGAATTCATCGTTTTCTAGGTGTCATTGTCGACCGAGACCTCTCCTGGAGCCGACACGTATCTTGACTGAAAGCGAGACTGGTATCTGTTCTCCACGTCCTAAAATTCATCGCCGGAAAAAGATGGGGTCCATCAGTGAGTTCCATGCTGCAGCTATACCAAGCACTCTTTATTGGTGTACTGCGCTACAGCTCTCCTCTGCTTTCAAAAACTTGCATGTCAAATGTTCGAGCACTTCAGAGCGTGCAGGCACAGGCACTACGTGTTTGCCTCGGCCTACCACGAACCACCTCAACAGCTGGAACAGTCATATTGGCTCGGGACCATCCGGTTACAACCTACGTCACAACCGACGTGCTGAGAGCGCATATTCGACATATTTCACGGATGGTGTCGAGCCATCTGCCGTACCTGCTAGAACAACGACCGCAGGCGTCGTTCTCCAATGTCGTCAGCTTTCACCGCGCTTCGCTACCATCGGGTTTCACAACCTCGGCGCGTTCACCACCCGCCTTGTGGTGCTTACGTCAACCCGAAGTGCGCCTTTCCGGCCCAGGAATAAGAAACAAGAAAGAGCTTTCTGTCTTGGCCTTGAAGCAAGCTGCTCTGGACTGTTTGCACACTTTCTATGCTGACAGAATACACGTGTACACGGATGGCTCTACCACCCAGACCAGCTCCACCGGCGCCACCGTCATCCCATCACGACACATCAATCTCACCTACAAACTTTGTCACGTGAGCACATCGACTGGCTCGAAGATTGCTGCCCTGCGAGGTGCCGTCGATTACATCAAGCAACAACCGGCTAATCGGTGGGCAGTATTCTGTGATTCAAAGGCGGCTCTACAATGTCTTTCGTCGGCACTTCGTCGCGGATCGTACGAACAACTTGTGTGAGAAATAAGAGAAATGCTGCACAATGCGATCGAGAAAGGACACAGCTTTGTGTTCCAGTGGATACCAAGTCATTGCGGTATCTCCGGCAACGACCTCGCCGATGAAGCTGCCAGAAAAGCACACGTAGAAATAAACCTTGTTTCTACACCTTTATCTAGGATTGACGCGGCTCGCTACCTGAGTAAGCTGGCGCAGAACATAACAATCCAGAAGTGGCAATCATCACAGTTCACAAATCATCGACTGTACTCTCTCGACCCATCTCTACGACTGCGGCTACTCCCTGGGCTTTCCCGGGAGGAAGGTACAGTGTTGTGCCGTCTGCGTCTGGGCGTAGCTTTCACCAACGGCTACTCATTTAAGATTGAGATGGCCGACAACGCCGAGTGCAACGACTGTGCCGTCGATGAGACTATTGAACACATTTTGTGTTGCTGCCCGACATACGCAAACGAGAGGCTTCACCTCCGCACTGCGCTACATCAACTGGAGGGAAGCGTTTTCACAGTCGAGAAGGTATTGGGACCATGGGGATGCCCATCACAGCTCCAAAAGGCAACGAAAGCGCTGTTGCGGTTTCTCAAGGACACCGGACTGATTCGTCGTTTGTGAAGTCAAACGAACTGTTGCGTCGGCTCAGTGACCTTTCTCTCCTCCTCTGTAACTTTTCTTCCCTCTCCTCCCTCCCCCCGTGCAGGGTAGCATACCGGGCTCAGCCCAGGTTAACCTCCCTGCCTTTCTTCTACCCTTATTCTCTCTCCCAATTCGAATCGGCTTACGAAGTTCACAACGGTCCATTCTTTCATCCGAAACAAAACCGAAACACAACAATAAACAAGCCGCAAGTGCGTGTGAAGCCAGCAAGCACGAAGACTAGGCAAATTTGTGTACTACCTATCATTCCCATGGTGGCTGAACGATCGCAGCGTCAGAGTTCCTTCTACTAAATATTGTAGGAAACTATATGTTTCCATCCGCTCACTAATACTTTCAAATACAGATTTTCCCCCGCACAGTTGAACATTGGAATCTGTTACTTGCCGAAGTTCGTTTTTAGATGTGAAGCATCTTATGGCGAAGCTTAATCCGGTGGTGGTGGTGGTGGTGGTGTGCCGCGTGCCCACCCTTACTGCGCATGCGCAAACAGTTAAAATAAAAATAAAAATAAAAAAAACCTCCTCTCCCCCCTCTCTCTCCTCTAGGCATCCCTCCCCGCGGCAACCACACCCACACTGCGCATGCGCCTCTCTTCCTCTCTCCCCTCTTACACTCCCCCCTCTCTCCATCCCTGCCCGCGGCGTCTAACTCCCCCCTGCGCATGCGCGTCCCCCCCTCTCTCTCCTCCGCTCCCCCTCTCTCCTCTACGCATCCCTGCCCACGGCGTTCACACTCCCACTGCGCATGCGTGTCACCCCCCTCTCTCCTCTCCTACGCTCCTCCCTCTCTCGCCTCGCGACGCCGACGCAGGCAGCGTCTGCTAGCGAGTTTCTTGGTTGAAAAAACCGACTGCTCGCGGTGCACAACCGTTCACTGGCCATCCCGTATATATAGCAATGGATCTTGACCTCCAAGGTGGTGCCGGTGGGAAATTTCTCCTGTGCGTTATTGAACAATAAAAAATCGCAGCGTGCGCGTTAACTAAAAGCGGAGTGCGGGTCTCTGTGTCCAGTCGGAGTCTTCTGTCTCTCATTGCCCATTAGCAGCAATTGGCATGTTCTAGTAGGAAAAACTGCTCCATCACTGCCTGCTTTGCGCCTCCCCAGTCTTCTCTCCTGCGCAACGCTGCGATGAGCGCCAGCGTCAACGCCGCCGTCAGTGTAAGCGTTAGCGCCCGCTGCTTCACATCTACACATGGTTCCCTTTAGCGGGAGATGGTGTAATTTTTTTACCAGTTTCTCATTTATTTAAAAATGAGACACTGCTAACAAACGAACATTGTTGATCTATAGTTCCTTTACATGTTCATATTTCGTTTCCACTTATATGTTTCTAAAGGTTCCAATCTCTCCTCATGGCATATTTCTGTATATTTTTTACTTTACGCTTATTCCTGCCATAGCCGTAAGTGGCTGCACTATTTATAAATAAAATAAAATAGATAGATAGATAGATAGATAGATAGATAGATAGATAGATAGATAGATAGATAGATAGATAGATAGATAGATAGATAGATAGATAGATAGATAGATAGATAGATAGATAGATAGATAGATAGATAGATAAAAAATAATGAAGTCGAAAAAGTCGAAAGATCAATGCCAACAAAAACTCTACCATCGTCATGGAAAAATGCACAAGTTAGACCTTTGCACAATGGAGGTAGTAAGCAATTTCTGCTAAATTACACGCCTATATTGTAACGGGCTGAAGAGGACGACGAGGAGGATGGGAAAGAAGACGACGTGGACAGACCTGCGAGCTGAGCGCCATCTTGTCAGCCACTGAATTTATTGTGTGTGTCGCTAGTAAAGAGATTCTCCCCGTAACATCTTTGGTGGAAGGTGCTGGGTACTCGCTTCCCGCAAGACGAAGCTTCGCAGCGGGCGCCTAGTTGCCTCCTCGATGGCGACCGCAATCAACAATGCCGACCCTTCACCGGCTACTGTGCCTTCTCCAACCGGCCCGTCAACCCTCATCTTGGAGCCCCCGAGAGATCCAGGTACCTTTTCGGGCACTGATGGTGTCGACGTGGAAGACTGGCTGAAGACATACGAGCGAGTCGGCGTACGTATGCGATGGGATCCAACGCTCATGCTGGCCAATGTGATCTTCTACTTGAGAGACACGGCGAAGGTCTGGTATGAGACGCACGAGGAAGAGCTTACCAGCTGGGACTTATGCAAGCAAAAGCTTCGGGAGCTTCGGCAGGCCTGTGGGACGTCAGCGCTCCGCTCAAAAAGAGCTCGCGTCTCGTGTTCAGACATGCACCGAATCCTATCTTACGTACATTCAGGACGTGCTCGCTTTGTGCCGCAAGGTGGATTCGCAGATGTCCGAAGCCGATAAGGTCGCCCATGTCATCAAGGGTATCGCGGATGATGCATTTCACCTTCTCGTATTCAAGAATTCATCTACGGTACAGGACATCATTTCTGAATGCCGGCGCTTTGAGGAAGCCAAGAGCCGCTGTGTTCTCCACCAGTTTGCACGCCTACCTAATACGGCTGCTACATCCACCTGCGAGGACCCCCGCCTGCCTTCTACGGAAAGGTCCAGTGATGTTGTCCGCATCGTCCGCCGGGAAATCGAAGCCGCGGCTCCACTCACGTCACCAGCCCCCCAACTCCGACAGCTATCACGCCACCGTCTCCCTCATCCAGACCGTCGTGCGTCAGGAATTGGCCAACGTCGGCTTGAGCAACATCTGCTCTATTCATCGACCAGACTGTGCCCCACCAAATCCGCCTGTCGCTGTAACATCCAACCGACGTTTTTCTGCTCCCCCACGTTATCGCAACCCGGCGGAATGGCGCACACCGGACGACCGGCCAATATGTTTCAACTGCGGTCGTGTCGGCCATATTTCTCGTCACTGCCGTGCTTGGTCCAACTCGACACCATGGCCCTACCCTCCATCCCATCGCCTACCTGCCGGTAACTCCCGCTCACCGCCGCAAACAGACCCGCTAACGCCTGACGATACTTCTTTGCCTACTCGACCCAGCCGCTCCCCTTCGCCGCAACGCCGTTCCTCACGCTCGCACCCGTCGCGTCGATCGCCGTCCCCAAGCTCCTTCCGGCACTCACCTCCGGAAAACTGACGGGAGCAGCTCCTAGAGGTGATGCTGCAATAACGACCCGATGCCAAAATCCTCTACTGACCCTGCCTGCACATCGGAACCTTATCAATGTAGACGTGGACGGTGAACCAGTTACGGCCCTAATTGACACTGGCGCGCACGTGTCTGTCATGAACGCTGACCTTAGAACACGCCTGAAGAAAGTCGTTACTCCTGCCCCAACTCCTGTGGTCCGAACGGCCGATGGTGGAACAGCTGCCGTGATTGGAGTGTGCTCAGCTCGTGTAAGCGTCGCCGGACATCATACCTCAGTTATGTTTTATGTTTTGGAACATTGCCCTCACGACCTAATTTTGGGACAAGACTTCTTGTCGGAACATTCGGCCTTGATAGACTGTTCTGCCGGCGTGGTGCAACTCGCTCTACCTACTGTTGTTGATCCTCCCAGTTGCCCTCCCAGCCGGCTCTGTGCCACAGAACACCTTCGTCTCCCTCAACGGACAGTTGCTTACATAGGCGTCTCACCTGTCCCACCTGTGCCAGATGGTGACTATATTGTGTCCCCAAATCGTGACGTCCTGCTTTCGCACAATGTTGCGTTTCCGCACACTGTCGTTACTATAACGAACAATGCGTCCTGTCTACCACTAGTGAATTTTGGCCTATGTACACAAATTTTACCTCGTGGTATGTCGCCCGCGGAAATCATGCCGGCGGCAGAATGCCATATTTGCACTTTAAGTTACGACAGGACTTCGTGTGCAGAGAAACCTTCACCCACTACTCCATCAGAGCAAAGTGGGTTAGCGAAGATGATTGCGCCTGACTTACCGACCCAACAAGCTAATGACCTGCGTTCCCTCCTTGCATCCTTTTGGGACATCTTCGACCTTGGCGACCGCCCCCTCGGACAAACGTCCGTTGTGAAGCATCGGATTGACACAGGCGATGCGAGTCCGATCCATCGGCGACCCTACCGCGTTTCCCATGCCGAGCGACACATCATCCAACAGGAAGTCGACAAAATGCTTTCTCGGAATATCATCGAGCCTTCCTGCAGTCCATGGGCGTCCCCTGTTGTACTTGTTAAGAAGAAGGACAACAGCTGGAGATTTTGCGTTGATTATCGGCTTTAAACAAGATCACGAAGAAGGACGTCTACCCTCTGCCACGCATAGACGATGCCCTGGATTGCCTTCACGGCGCAAAGTATTTTTCTTCCATTGACCTCCGCTCCGGGTACTGGCAAATTGCCGTTGATGACATGGACCGTGAGAAGACGGCGTTTATCACTCCCGACGGCCTTTACCAGTTTAAAGTAATGCCATTCGGTTTATGCAATGCGCCCGCCACGTTTGAACGTATGATGGATGCCCTCCTGCACGGCTTCAAGTGGTCCATCTGCCTGTGCTACCTGGACGACGTCATCGTTTTTTCTTCATCTTTTGCGACACACCTTGAAAGGCTATCGAAGATCTTATCTGTCTTTCGTGCGGCGGGACTGCAGCTAAATTCGGCCAAGTGCCACTTCGGCCGTCGTGAAATTTCTGTGCTCGGACACCTCGTTGATTCCGTCGGTGTTCGCCCTGATCAAGATAAAATACGGGCGGTGAAAGATTTCCCTGTACCAACCTGTTCCAAAGACGTTCGCAGTTTCTTTGGACTGTGCTCCTACTTCCGCCGCTTTGTTGAAAACTTTGCCGACGTCGCGCGCCCTCTTACTGAACTCCTTAAGAAAGACGTTACCTTCGTCTGGGGCCCTGAACAGGCAGATGCGTTCCGAAATCTGGTACGACTGCTTACTTCTCCACCAATTCTCGCTCACTTCGACGTATCAGCTCCAACAGAAGTGCGTACCGACGCAAGTGGCTATGGCATCGGTGCAGTCCTGGCCCAGAAACAACAAGGACGAGACCGCGTTGTTGCCTATGCCAGCCGCCTTCTTTCGCCTGCTGAGCGGAAGTATTCCATCACTGAACGTGAATGTTTGGCGCTCGTTTGGGCTGTCGGAAAATTTCGCCCCTATCTGTACGGCCGGCCATTCACAGTCATCACTGATCACCATGCTTTGTGCTGGCTTTCTTCCCTGAAAGACCCTTCAGGCCGCCTTGGTCGTTGGGCGCTGCGCCTTCAAGAATTCGATTACTCAGTCGTGTACAAAACCGGCCGTTTGCATCAAGATGCCGACTGCTTGTCCCGTTATCCTGTCGACCCAGCAGAGAGTGACAGTCCCACGGCCACCCTATCTGCCAACGTTCTCTCTCTCTCCGCTTTTCATGACATCGGAATCGAGCAACGGCGGGACGCTTTCTTGGACAACATTATCCAAAGGCTAACATCGGCGACACCCGACCCTTCCCTTCGAATGTTTGTGCTCCACGATGGTGTATTATACCGTTGCAACATGCGCCCTGACGGCCCTGAGAGACTACTCGTCGTTCCCCCTCAACTGCGCCAGACTGTTCTCGCCCAGCTTCACGATATACCGATAGCTGGTCACCTCGGCGTGTCACGGACCTATGACAGAGTTCGCCGGCGCTTCTTCTGGCCTGGTATGTACCGCGACGTCTGCCGTTATATTGCTGCCTGTGACCTTTGTCAACGACGGAAAAAGCCAACTACCCCTCCAGCCGGACGCCTGCAGCCACTCGACGTACCACAAGACCCATTCTACCGTGTCGGCGTTGACCTGCTTGGCCCTTTTCCTACGTCGGCTGCGGGAAATCGGTGGATTGCAGTAGCAACCGATTATGCTACCCGATACGCGATCACACGGGCCCTTCCAACCAGCTGTGCAACTGATGTTGCCGATTTCCTCCTGGAGAACGTCATCCTACACCACGGCGCCCCTCGGCAGCTCCTTACCGACCGAGGCAGCTACTTCCTTTCCAAAGTGGTTGATGACCTCCTACGCTCCTGCGCCACTAAACACAAGCTCTCGACTGCGTATCATCCACAAACAAATGGTCTAACCGAGCGTCTCAATCGAACTCTTACGGACATGCTCTCCATGTATGTCTCCGCCGACCACCGCGACTGGGACACCACGTTACCGTTTGTCACATTCGCCTACAATTCCTCTCGACACGACACCGCTGGGTTTTCTCCATTTTTTCTTTTGTTCGGCCGCGACCCTGCGCTACCTTTCGACACGCTGCTGCCGATGGGACTAAGTTACACGTCGGAGTACGCTCGGGAAGCAATAACGGAGGCCCAAGAGGCGCGCCAAGTTGCTCGACGACGACTAGCGGACTCGCAGGACAATCAAAGGCGCGTATATGACGCTGGCCATCGTGACGTTCACTACGCACCCGGTAGTCTAGTCCTGCTTTGGTCCCCCCTCACGCCGCGTTGGACTTTCGGAGAAGTTACTCCCACGCTATTCAGACCCATACCGCATCTTACGTCAAGTGACCGACGTCACCTACGAAATCGCCCCTACTGATCCCACCGTCGTCCACCCTCGTACTGACATAGTGCATGTTACCCGACTCAAGCCATATCATTCGCCTGCCTCCTGATTAGCACCGGGTCGGTGCTCCAGCCGACGGGAAATTATGTAACGGGCTGAAGAGGACGACGAGGAGGATGGGAAAGAAGACGACGTGGACAGACCTGCGAGCTGAGCGCCATCTTGTCAGCCACTGAATTTATTGTGTGTGTCGCTAGTAAAGAGATTCTCCCCGTAACAATATCACCAATCTTTAACTCATGCAAACTACTAGAACATATTGTCTTCAAACACATCGTTCATCTAACAACATCCTGTGTAATGCACAACAAGATTTCCCGCGTGGATTTGGTACCATCACTCATCCGACAAAATTCACGTATGACATATCTCTAGCTCTTGACTTAGGTCTTCAGGAGGACGTATTATTCATAGACTTTTCGAGAGCATTTGGCACTGTTATACATTTGAAACTACTATATAAGCTCAATATCTTGTTGCTTAAGGTTTTCTTTCTTGACCGGATTAGTAGTTTTTTTTTTCCTAATCATCTCCAATACGTATGTTTTAACACTTTCCATTCGTCTGGGGCATACGTATCTTCCGGAGTACTACAGGGATCCGTGATAGGGCCCTTACTTTTTTTAAATTCATTAACGACCTACCAGGCATGGTTTCTACTAAAATTCTTCTTCACGCTGATGATTGCATTCTGTGTCACGTAGTCAATTCACCTGATGATAATCATACACTTAATGATTCGTTATTGAACTTTTTCTGGTGGTGACGAAATTGGCAGAAGAACATTAATTCTCACAAAACAGCTACCGTGTGTTTCAGAAGGCAGAAAACATCATGAAAGTTTAAATATTCATTTAAATATGATGTATTGCAACGGATCTCAAATTACAAGCTCCTCGGCCTCCTTTTCACCACAAACTTATCATGGTCAAATCACATCGACATAACTTGCAACAAAGCCCTGAAAAAAGATAAAACTTGGATATCTCAACCATTCATTACGCTTAGTCCCACAGGAAACAAAACTGTTAATTATATAAAAATCTCCTACGACCAATCCTTGAGTACGGTGTCACTGTATGGTATCCTTATAAAATCAGATACATAAAACGCATTGAATACATCCTGAAAAAAAAGCGATACGCTTCATTTACATGTGCTATGATCGCCATTTCTCACCATCATCCCATCTAACACACCTTGATTTAACTTCACTTTCTATACGACGCAACATGGAGTGTCTGAAACTTTATCACTCTTTCTTTAATTTGCCCTAGTATTTATCGCACAACAGCTCTATAACACCTTCCAAAAGTAACGTTCACCAGAAACAGCCATGCACTTAACGCATCTGTGTTTCATACTGAAGCGACTTCTTCAAATATACTTTTTTCATATGTATCGAAACGTGCAATACCGTACAAGGTCCCATTAGTTCTCTACAGAAAGGTGGATTTCTGAAGGCACTAAAAGACTGTGTACCTTAATCCTCTCATTCTGACTTACACTGTTTATACAAATTTGTTTATGGGATTTTTGTATTTTTCTGACCTGCAATTGTTTGTTTAAATGTCACCTGTTTTCAGTTTTTGTTATTTCCTGCACTGTACCAAATCTTGCGATAGCCCTGTAACCGGGCTGCGCTTTGTGAAAATAAATAAATAAATAAATAAATAAATAAATAAATAAATAAATTGGCCGCGTATCTGCGTGCTTCACTGCAAATGTCGTCGAAAGACGACAGTCTTCTGCCGGCCGTACTACAATGTTTTGCCTTGCCTCAGACAGCGCCTCCTCTATGTTGAATCGGTCACATCTGGCTGGCATTGATAAAGTAGAGTAGGCGCTGCGTGAGATATGGACGCCATCTGGCAGTGGCGTCGAGAAACGTGAGCTTGTGCAGAACCCAGGGCCACTGCCAGCGGCAGCACCATATCGTCGGCCGAGAGCTTTTTCGTGCATAGCGTCGCAGTTCGTGCAAAGCGTCGTATTTTCAGCGCAGCCTAAGACACACTAAGGTCTTTAGAATTACGTATCTATGTATTTTCTTGTAAAGGAACATGCCACCTACTACTTACGTATTAATGGTGCGCCTCAGATATGCGTAATATTTGCTTTTTGATCGACAATGTTCACAAGTATGAACGCAAACGCCTGTTCAAGATGGCTGGGCGTTCAGCTAGTGGATAAACTTTGGCCGGGTGGCTGAGTCGGGTGACAGACAGACAGATAGAAAGACAGACCGAAAGACCAAAATCGCTGCGTTGAAGTTTCGCAAGAAAGACTATAGTCTTTAAAATCACCAGGCCTGCGCGGAACATGCAGCACAGTCACAGCGAAAGCTGGAAGAGCGGCCTTTCTAGAGCTCGTTGTAGACTCTCTTGCGGCAACTAGTACAAACACACATGCAAGGTACCCACCACGCCATAAATCATCGCAACTTTTATGAAGTAGGGAAGCATCTACTATGCCATTATTCGTAATTCTGCGGAGAAGCCGAAGTACCCGCTACGCATCTGTGAGGCATTATGGGCACTTTGTGCTGGTGGCTGATGACGACGAAGAATTATAACTGAGCCTTTTGTAATGTGTTGGATGCAATCAACAACCTATTGTTCAATTCGCATTGTGTGACGCCTGGATGTTATTTTAATCTACTACGACGAAATATTACATATGTTAACACGATTGATTCTCCGACATGACACTTGTAGAGGGCGTTTTCGCGAAGGAGTTTCAAGCACCAGCGTTGCTCTGGGGTAGAATACTCGACTGCCACGAAGAGGGTCAGGGTTCCAATGCCGACCGTTCCTAAAATGTTTTTCTCGGTTCGTTTTTTAAATGCGAAGCATTTCTTAGCGAACTTCGGCGACTTTGAGCGTATCTATCTATCTATCTATCTATCTAGCCGCCTACGACTTTGTGCTCTCCTGGCCGTATCGTTAATGGGATTTATACCAAATTTGGTATGGCAGAACATGACTGTATGACGAACATGAATGACTGGTCACATCATGAAAATCATGACTAACTTGTCATGAAAAGCATGATTTACACGCAATGGCCGTCGTGCTCATGAGGCCATTTTCTCGACTTGATATATCTAAAAACTGGTACGATGGGAGATTTCTGCATGACCAACATAAATGACAGGTCGTAATATGAAAATCATGACGTACATGTCATGTACAACATGATTTACATGCCACGCTCATGATGCGCTCACGGCCGTTTCGCTAGCTCGATATACACCAAATTTGGTATTGCGTGACGTCACTGTACGACGAACATAAATGCCAAGTGGTCATATGAAAATCATGACATGTCATGTGCAACATGACTTGCATGCCACGCTCATGGCACGTTCCCGGCCGTTTCGCTAGCTTGATATACACCAAATTTGGTATTGAGTGACGTGACTGTGTGACGAACATAAATGGCAAGTGGTCATATGGAAATCATGACATGTCATGTGCAACATGACTTGCATGCCACGCTCATGGCACTTTCGCGAACGTTTGGCTAGCTTGATATACACCAAATAGGTATTGCACGACGTGACTGTATGACGAACATAGGCGTGCGCAGGGTTCCCCTTCAAGGGGGGTTCGTCGCAGCGCCCCGCCCTCCCTATTAGGTCCATGTATGGGGCTGACTTCGCCCCCCCCCGCCTTCGAGTTGCAGCGCCCCCTCCCTATTATGCCACTGTAAGGGGCTGATTATGCGCCCCCCCCCCCCCCTAGGCAACCAGGGGGGGCGGGCGCCCCCTCTGCACCCCCCTGTGCGCACGCCTATGATGACGAACATAAATGACAGGTCCTAACATGCAAATCATGACATGCATATTAAGGCGAAAGCCGTTAATGTCTCATGCTCACGTTTGTCTGTCCGCCCGTCTGTCCGTCCGTCCCTCCGGCCCTGCCCTGCCACGGTGCCAGGTGGCCGCCGGGGCGCGAAAGCAGACGCCGGTCGCGTCGGACTTTACAGCGCTCGCGCTTTGCTGTCGTAGCGTCGCTGTTCCCCGCGTGTCCAATCACTCAAGGAGGGAGACGCGCGCATCGCGTTCCATTCTGACCGACCCCGTCTCAATGGGCACAGGCGTTCGTGAAACACACTTTGGAATTTACAAAGTGTGCGTGCAATTTAAGCGCTGCGACGCGGATGGCGTCTGCACGATGCGCAAAGCGCGAGACAACGAACGCATGCGAAACAGAGGCAGATTGGTCTCGCGTCTCGTAGCGTCTCGCTGCGATTCGCGGTAAAAAATTAAAAAAAGAAAACACGTACACATTCCGTTTGTGTGCCATCCCACTAAAAAGACGTGGCATATAGTCAGTCGAATGGACACAAGCTTTCGCCGAACACACTTTGGAACGCACAGTGTCCTTCAGTTTTATGTACAGCATGATTTGCTGCTTGCTGGCTGCTTCGCATCACATCGATTCCCACAGTGCGTGGGATCTGCCGGATTTTTTTTATTATTATTTCGCGCGAGAGCGGTTACGGACACTGGCGGCAGTGGCGCCGGTAGCGGGTAAATACGGCGCCAAAATCGGCTATTTTTGTGATCTCACAATAGCTAAAGTATATGTAGGGGCACAAACACACTCACTGTCACCAGAGTTATGGCCGAGAGCACATAGTGGCTACTTACCAATGGCTAGGTAAGTGGTGGGTGGGAGCAACGACTATCACGCACCACCGGTGGTGTCTGTCGCCCAGGTTGACGCCATCGTTGGATCTTGAAAGCGAGGTTAAGGGCATGGAACATTACCCGCTGTTGGAGTTGCTCAGGTTCTGTTGATGATGATAGCCAGTAAGAGTGGCCTACGTTTCTAGCAGTTTTTTCTCGTTTCTTTTTTTTTCTTCTTTTCGGTGATAGTGGTTACGAACACCGGCGGTGGCGGCGGACCACTATCCCACTGGCCGCTGTGATCTGATAACAGCTTTCACTGTAATAAATAGAAATTAAGGGCAGCTTCGCACAGTTGTGCCAAGCCTGAAGAAAGTGTGGAGCTGGGTAGCCGTCTTTGTTTCTCTTCGGTTTTCTCTTTCTTTCCTTTGTTGTTCTCTTTTCCAGTTTTTTTCTGTTTCTCTTTACAGAGAAAGCTGTTATCGGATCACAGCGGCAGTGGCAGTTTGGTAGTTGTCCGCCGCCACCGGTAACCGCTATCGCTCGAAATCAGAAAAATGAAACGAGAAAGAAATTTCGAAAAACATCGGCCGCTCTCACTGACTATCATCATCAATCAAGCAAGAGCACCTCTAACAGCGGGTAAGTTTCCGTACCCTCAACCTTGCTTTGCAGGATCAAGCAATGGAAGACAACCAGGGCGACAGATACCACCGGTGGCAGCTGTTATTCTTCGCTACAACCCACCTAGCAATCGCTAAGCAGCCACTCTGTGCTCTCGGCGGTGACTCTGGTGACAGTGATAGTGGTCGACGACCGTATTATATTACAGTGAAAACTGTATTGAGATCACAACAAGAGACGATTTCGGCGCCGTAGTTACTCGCCGCCGCCAACGCTGGTGCCCTGTAACCGCTTCGCTTTCGCGAGAAATAAGAAAAAAAACGTAATTAGAATTCTACCGCAGAGCTACGGGAGTTCTTTAAACTCCTTCGCAAAAACGCCCTATACAGGTGTCATGACGGGCAGCAAACCGTGTTAACATATGTAATATAGCGTCGTAGAACAGTAATATAACAACCAGGCGTCACACAATGCGAATTGCGCAACGAGTGCGTCGTTGAATGCATCCAACCCATTATAAAAGACTCAGCCATAACTCTTGATCATCAGCCACAGCACAAAGTGCGCATAATGCCTTACATATGTGCAGCTGGTGCCTCGCATATCCCCAGAATAATGAATAGTGGCATATTGGGTGCTTCCCTACTTCCTGAAAGTTATGGTGGTTTATGGAGTAGTGGGTACCTTGCATGTGTTGCCCCAAGGGAGTCTACAACGGGCTCTGGAAAGGACGCTGTTCCAGCTTTCGCTGTGACCTGTGCTGCGTGTTCTACGCAGGCCTGGCGATTTTTCCTTTATTTATATTTATTTCTATATCTCTTCCTATTTTTTCCATTTCTTTCTTCTCTTTCTATTTCTCGCTTCCTTCTCTTTTTTCAAGTTTTGTACGTCCTTTTACCTGCGTTACGCCAAGCGACGACAGCATACAAAAGTCCAGGCCCCTAAAGTGCTCCGCACTTAATATCATCATCAAGGCACCCGAAGAACAAGAGGAAGAAGATTTCTCTTTGGCACGAGTGCGCGCTCAATATGCTACAAATGACTTTGCTATCTGTGGTTTTGCCTGCGTTACGCCAAGCGATGACGACAGCATACGATCACAGCGTACGACAGCATACGAAAGCCCGGCCCCCTGAAGTGCTCCGCACTTAAAAGGTGTGAATGATTGTGACATCTGGTGTGCAGCATACATAATCGCGATCTTTTTGTTCCGTGTGCACTATATTCACGCTATGTGCACAAGCGATGTATGCGGCTCGCATCGGGACGGCACCGGCATTGAAAATATTTGACACGTGAACTCCTGCTCTGGCGGGCCATGCAGCTATCACATTTATAGCGACGAAGGTTTTCAACGCTTCCTTCGGAACACGCGGTCGCATGCATCTCGCATGGCTATTCTAGCCACGAACAAGAACTAGACAGAAGGAAAGCTTCTGTCTCGAGCCAAGGTTTATTCGTCACCAGACAAAAAAAAAAAAAAAAAAAAAAAAAAAAAACAAGTTCAATCACCCATGAATGTCGTTTTGATAAGCGATGATGCCGAATTCCTTTGAAATACTGAAATACTAAGGGTCTTTTTAGTTAGCAGAACCAGTTGTGGGCTAGTTGGTACACCAGTTTCAATAAGGTGGACGTGGAGCTCGCTTTGTGTTAAGTAATGATTGATGCCTTACAACACCTGAGAATTTTCCTTGGTGCATATGTTGATATAACCGCAGCTTTGCTTGCTGCTCTTATTAAATACTATTTTAATCAAGAAGCAAATGTTTATGATTCCTTGCTGGTCGCATGAGATTCCTATAAGAGAAACTACATTTGATATAACATTGCAAAGTGCATTGCAAGCGATGACATAGCACAATGTCTGGGGCACCCCACGCATAAGTGATCGCCAATTTACGATGAGGAGGCACTGGCTAGTTGGCAACATTCCTTCACCTCAGTTTCCTCGTCAAGCCTGCTATGATGTTACCTTTCTTTCCCTGTACCTCATTCGTTTCTTTATATACACTCAAGGAGCTCGGGCGCTGGAAGTTTGGTAGCGAGGATGGAGGACGGGGGGTGTCATGGAACAAGACTGGCTGGTTCGCGTTTTTTTTTATACGGAAGGCTTCGGTGAGCCAGTGCCCACGAGCAAAATGCAACAAACCAAAGCGCGGGTGGATGGCTGACGCATGCACATCTTGTCGTTCCCCACTGCGTCTAGGAATCGATCGCAACGCCACCTCGGCCTTGCAGCCTATTCGTGACGCAACCAAAGCTGTCCATTTTGTCCTTCTTTTCCCGCACGCACGTCTCCTCGTTCATCTTCGGGACCGAGACAGCGCGGGTAATGGAGCGATATCGAAACAGAACTCTCCGGGCCGCTGTCAAAGTGTAGCTCTCCACGAGGCCTACAGTTTGGACAGCTTGTTGCATACGCGAGACACGTGGCGAGAGCCGAAGAAATAGAAAAACGATTCCAAGAGCTATAACGGGTGGGATTGTTCTCCAGCAATTGAATGGCTCAATCGGGTTATCTGGGGATGTGCTTCTCTTTGTTAACCGCTTCACGTCAAGCCCAACGCACGACATCGGCAAAACTTTTTAGGCACTTGCTTTGGATATAAAAGACGGTGGGTGCCACCGAATAGCGGAAAAGACAGAGAAACCATCGTGAAAAGAAGACACGTTTGCTCAGGAAACTCACCAGACAAAAACTAAGGCCGCATGCAAGAAACGGAGTAGACTTCCCACACGGATGTCTAGATTTCCGCTGAACGTTAAAGGAGTATCTTTACGCTTGCGTAAACGTCTTGTTCCCACTGAGGTAACCGCAGACGTCGTTCGTGGCTGCCAATAAAACCCTTTTTTGGTTTTCAACGATTAAAGCGCGAAGTCGAACTCAACAAACTAGGAGTGAAGGGTGCTCCCTAACTGCAATGATATTTAAATTCGCCCATATGGTGGTGCTTCTGCCATAGAATAAAATCTAAAACATCAACGCCCCTAAGGATTCGGACAACTTCGCTTCGCCGCTCTCGACGGTGCATGTAGAACCGATTCATGAAGTTACGCTGTCATCTGTTCTTATCAGCGGAAACTCCTGAATATTCTGTGAAATTATCGACCATAAACTATGCGACCAGGCAACGCTATTCTACCTTGCTTCAAGCGGTGATAACGCCTTGTTCTTGGAAATTCTCGTAATGACAGAATGTGTCAGAGGTGATGCAACCGACAGCTTTCAACGGGCCTGCCGATAACATTCTGTGGATCGTACATGGAAATGCATGTACGCTTTTGAATCCGGTGCCGTACGCTGCAGGGAAGGAGCAACGTGAAGTGTTTAAAGCATGTAAGGTATTGACAGCAGGATTGGCACGTGTACTGTATATAACGTATCGAAGCATTTCGCCCAAAAAAGGCTTCGCAAAGCGGCTATTGTAAAAGAGAACTTGTGTGGGCTATTATGATTTCTTTAATGGGGAACTCCGGTGCATTTTGGTCCATACTGAGATAACGCCGTTTTCAAATAGTAGTAACAGTCCTGCAACAGCTAGGGTGGTTCATTTTGCCGACACTATCGTCAATAATTTTAAATAAGCAATGAATGATGAGCCAGAACAGAAACCGAAACAGGGAGGTCCTCCATGCTCCATGCTGGGTATGCGATGACGTCACGAAATCCGCTACACAACTGTGCTAGCGTCAGCGTCGCCTCGACGAAAAAAGAGTGCGCCGCGCGCTGCGTCCGTCTGCTGGGCGAGAAAGGAGTAGACAGATGCGTCACGTACACAGGGTGGCCCGCATTTGAAGGCATGATTCCGGAATTGGCCTGCCAATTTTTAAAATTCGTTTTCAAAAAATATAAATGACTTGCGGCTGTATAATTTGGCAGATACCATCAGGACAGCGAAGAGAAGATATGTTGAAAGTTTTATTTAAATCGGTGAATATCGAAAAATCGCCGGAGTTCCCCTTAAGCGAAGCTTCGTTTGACAGTGTTGGTGGTGTTCCGGAAAACCCTCCTCACCCACAACTTCCTTTCAAGAAAGAAAGAAAGAAGAAAAACGAGTACGTCAGTCACGCCCATGTCAAGCTTCGCTTACCCCATTTCTCTAATTGGGAAAGGGTTCGTCACTTTTTTTTAAAGAAAAAGCTCGCGAGTGCGTACTAGACGAGCTCGTGAAAAGCTAAATCATCAAACAAAACTTCCTGCAACGGTAAAGGTCTTGATAATCACAAGAAAGAACCATGGCTTTGGGTCATACGACTATTATATCGCCGGCGGGACTAGGGAGAACCAGCGAGTCTATACTAGTCAGGCTTGTAACTGTATATTGTTGAAGTTAACGCGGACAGAATTTTAGTTACTTGCGCAGAATTATTTTCCTGAACACCTATACCCACCCCATCTCTCCTTTACCCAAATGCCGTGTAAGTTCTGCTGAGATTCGACTTTGCAGCCATAATGAAACTGAAATCGTGTTGTAACTAGTACCTGCTACCTGTGCGCTGCAGCGCAAGGCCACAGTGCACCCCTAATACACCACTTACATTAATGTGTGGTGTAGCTGCACTTTGCCAGGGTTTCATCGGTAATGGGTTCCCATTACACCAGAATATGAACCCACCCCGTCCCAGCTGCGTAGGAAGAAGCACTCACCGCATCTCACCAGGAAGCTAGTGATCGCTGAAAGGTTTGTAGAGGTATATGTGCCACACAGTCGGATACAGTGTTATGTGTTTCTCATGTATATTACAAAGGAGATTTATTGAGCGTAGCGCTGGTAGTAATGCACCGGGCACAGTTCAATATTTAGTTAGTTTTTAGTTATTTACACTTCACCTACATCTCCGCAAGGCATTGTGTAGAGGGGAGGTGAAAATGGGTCGTAACGTAACAGAAGTAACAATTGATGCAATAGAAACAAGAACACACAACATACCTCAAAGGGAAAAACACTCTATTTATACTGAATTACACAAATTATAACCAACATCGCAATCATAAATTTTAAATTTCACAATGCTTGTAGATAACAAACCATTCTTATTGAAAGAAATATTGTGGTTATTGTTACATGGAAGAAAAAAATTAAGGCAGCTTCACCATAGTGGTGCCAAGCCTGAAAGAACTCCGGAGCTGGGCTGCCTTCTTTGTTTCCCTTCGTTTTTTTTTTCTTTCCTCCTCCCTCTTTTCCTCTTTTCCAGGTTTACATGTGTTCCTTTTTCTCTTTCTTTCCATTTGTTTCTATTTTTTCTTTCTTTCTCTACATATGTCTAACTTCCTTACTCTCTAGATTTTTAGAAGTGGTTTGTGTTGTCACGTTTCTATAGCCATAGTAGTAATGTCCGCACTTCATATTGTCACGTGGTTGTGACGTCGACGAAGGCAGCAGGCGACGTGTCCAAGATGAAACTGTTTATTAGGCCGAACTTGTGGCCGGTAAACGGAAAGTAAGGTTACAGCAATACACGCTGGCACTGATAGCGGCGAAGAGGGCGCCGGCCGTCGATCAACTGAACTTCGTTGGAACGCGCCGGCTTTTATAAATCACGCGTCGAACATACTAGCCTTATCACTAGTCGTCGCTCAAGCTCTGGAATAATCTTGAGTGTTAGCGTCCTTGCGTGCAATCTTAACGAAACGATCTACTACAGCCTAGGAGCTTCTGGAACACTAAGGCGCGGTCTGCGCCGAGTACTGTTGATAGTCTTTGTGGGCGGAAACCGAATGCAGTAAAAGAAACACGCGTGGCAATGCCCCCCCTCTGAAAAGGAATCGTCCCGATGCTTAGAACAGAACACATGGGAAAAAATGCATGCAACAATAAATAACGACAATAAATCAAGAAAGTTCAATAAACAATACGCACAAGCAAGAAAGTCCAATGAAAAAAAAATGTACAGTCCTCAGGTTCCCTACCGCGCGAAAAACGGCTTGAGGCGCACGACATGGACGACTTCAGGTCGCGCACGGTGCCATTGAGAGTTCGAAATGCCGTCGGTGACAACGTCGTAGTCGAGTGTGCCGAGACGTCGAAGCACCCTATAGGGTCCGAAGTATCGTCGCAGAAGTTTTTCACTAAGTCCACGTCGTCGTATCGGCGTCCACACCCAAACGCGGTCACCGGGCTGGTATTCCACGAAGCGTCGTCGAAGATTGTAGCGGCGGCTGTCAGTCGTCTGCTGATCTTGATCCGCAAGCGGGCGAGCTGTCGTGCTTCTTCGGCGCGCTGTAGGTAGGCGGTCACGTCAATGTTTTCCTCGTCGGTCACGTTTGGTAACATGGCGTCGAGCGTCGTTGCCGGGCTCCGTCCGTAGACCAACTTGTATGGCGTCATCTGCGTCGTTTCTTGCATGGCCGTGTTGTATGCGCCGTGTTGTACTCTCAGTGGGATAACACACAAACCAAATGTATGCGTGTTTTCTTGTTTAATTTTTTACCGCGAATTGCACCGAGACGCGAGACTAATCTTCCTCCGTTCGCGTGCGTTCGTATTTTCTCGCGCTTTTCGCATCGTACAAACGCCATCCGCATTCCAGCGCTGAAATTGACGGACCCTTCGTAAATTCCAAAGTGTGTTCCGCGAACGCCTGTGTCCATTGAGACGGCGTTGGTCAGACTGATTCCAAACGCTGGGCACAGCGACGCTACGCAAGCAAAGCGCGAGCGCTGTAGAGTCCGACGCGACCGGCGTCCGTTTGCGAACCCTGGCAGGGGGGCCACCTGGCTCCCTGCCAGTGCTCGGACGGACGGACCGCACGGACAGACGGGCGGACGGACGGACCGCACGGACAGGCGGGCGGACGGACACGGGCGTATGGACGGACGGATGGACGGATGGACGGAAGGACGCCGGACGGACGTGGGCATGAGACATTAAAGGCTTTCGCCTTAATACTCAAAAGCGTGGAATGAATGTCATTAGGAAAAAGGGCGGACTACTCGCCTTCACAGCAAGATACGCCGACGCGTGTTCCCACATCATAAACAGCGCAATAGAGAAAATTTGTGTCGCCATCACCGCTAAGTGTCACATGACTAAGGGGTAACGTACCTCTGCCGTAAATTTTCAGTGCAATAGAATGTTCTGCCCGGCTTCGCGTAAGTATCGGCAGTTGACAGGGTCAATGTTTGGTATGCGCCACTAAGGGCAGGTGACGGAAGCTCCCTATATATCTCGCTCGAGACGCTCCGTCGAATGCCGACATGCAACGGCAGCACCATTTCTTCCACTATAGCAGCTGCTGGGTATCCTACCAAAAATAATTCACAAACCAAACAAACCTTCATGACGTCACCGATAAGACTAGACAATATAGAGGGAGAATGCGCTGCTGGGAGGGGGGGTGCATGGTGGCCGCGGAAGCCCTCTTTCCCAATTCACGTGTAAATACAACGTGTGATCTTGTCGCGCGGCGACAATAGCCGAGAGAGAGAGAGAGAGAACAAAACTTAATAATTGTCGGGATCTGACATCTCAAAATCATGATACGATGATGAGGGACGCTGTAGTGGAGGGCTCCGGAAATTCCGACCACCTAGGGTTTTTAAGGTGCACCTAAATCTAAGTACACCGGCTTCAAGCATTTTCGCCTCCGCCGAAAATGAGGCCGACGCGGACGGGATTCGATCCTGCGACCTTCGGGTCAGCAGTCGAGCCCCATAACCGTTACACCACCGTGTGAGAACAAAATTTAATTTTCGCATGATTAGGGACATTGCAAATGGTCGAGGTCCCTATTCCAGGGCTCCACTAGCACTTGCCATCATCTCTGCCCATTGGACCGGACAAACCTTATCCTCAAAGATCGGGCTGAACAGCCGTGTCTCCCATTGTTCCTGTGCGTTGTTCATGCCGTGGTGTTCTTCATTACCGTAGTGTACACTCTCACGTAATGGTAAACAGAGTTGGTGTGGTCCCACGCCATAGACATATATCTCTGTATGCTGTGGGATAGAATTAATGTCGCTCGTATAAGTTGGTGTATATGTGTTTGTCTGGAGCCTGCATAGCGCCGTAGATTCCACTGTTGTGACGTTGTTTTGTAGAGCTGGATATATTTTTCTATTATTCCTGTAATTTTGAAGAATTGTAGGAAAATTAGGGCCTAAGTGGGTTGGGTCCTCTATTGCAGTGTCCGTGGAAGCTCAGCGATTTGTCAAGCCTTGAGCCGCCTCATCGGCTAACAGGTTTCCGGTGATACCCTCATGCCTGACGCCCAGATTATGGTGTGGATGTATTCGAGTGGGAAGTCCTCAGGAGCTTTGGTAAGAATTTGGTATGGTTTCGTACCTATACTACCCCTTTGGTAGTTCCTGCATGCAGCGTTGGAATCCGGAATTATATTCAATGGGGATTTTCCCTATACCTACACTCCTTTATCACCAATGCGATTGATACCTCCTGCGATTCTGTTATGGAGGATTGAGCTATTGAGGAGCAGCTTGTAACTTTTCCTTTACAGGCTGCCACCACTGCCAGTTGTTCTTTGCGTCTGACTGATATCGGTTGGCGTCTGTGAATCTCGCCGTGTTCAAGTATTTCGTCTTTTTATCTATGTGAACGGCTCTTGTTTTAGATGCGAAGCAGCTCTTTCACTCACGTGTGTAACGCCGTACGTTACGTGCGTGCGTACGAATGCGCCGCAACGCGTTCCCCTCGCCGTAGGTGTTGGAGCGTTGCCAAGTAGGTCACGCCACAGCTGCGCGTTGACGACACGCTCCCCTCGCACGCTTCCCTCGCAGGTGCGCGCTGACATCACTCTCTCTCTCACCCCCCAGTATGCTCGCGGCAGCGCCCGCAGCTGCCGGCTGCTCCGCCCGCTCGCAACACCTCTGACCCGCCTCCGTGTCTTTGCGTTTCAAACAAACGTTTACTCGAGAGAGAGAGAGAAATATTTTAATGAATAGCTGGAGAGGTTTGTCTGGCTTTTCGCCTGACATGCTACTCCAGGGGCTGGGTGATGATTATGATATATACAGTGATAGACACATAACACATACAGCCACACAGACGTTGACTACACTATTTACAAAGTTTCATTCAGGCTCGTGGCCCGCAAGAAAGTTAACGTTTACTCGAGTAAACGCTACACCGAGTTTCGCTTGAAACCGTTCTTCCAGCACCCGCGTCGACACCCGTTTGAACCGGGTCAACGCCGTGCGCACCGCTGCTGCTTCGCATCCCATCAGGGTTCCCTTCGGGGAGGTGGTCCAAGTTTTTTTTTTCTCTCCCAGCATGTAGAGTTGAACTCATGTTCGTCTATAGGGGGGGGGGGGGGGATATCTTTTACCAGTCTCTGAGTAAGCAGGATTATTTCTTGGGTTATTCCATGTGCCTGCATTTGTTCACCGAGGCCGATCTTCTGGAGATAGTCTCTGCCGGGTGGTGTTTGCTGCAGGCGGTTCACCTGGGTGGTCAGTTGTGCTTCAGCCATCTTTTCAAATGAGTTGCGAAGGCTAAGCGTTAACAGCTTCTCAGTTGAAATACTTTGTGGTAGTCGTAGAGCTGCTTTATACGTAGTCTTTATTATTTGGTAAATTGTGGAGAAGATCTTGCTGAAATGTGCGGTATTTACGAAGCCCCTGTTTTAGATGCGAAGCATCTTATGCTCGGGGCTCTGTCCGTCCCTCCCGCGTCCCCCCGTCCCCCCGTCCCGCGTCCCGCGTCCGGCCACTTTCATGAAGTAGGGAAGCAACCATTATGCGAACCAGAACACTGTAGTAATATGAAGGCCGTCAACCACTACAACAGTCATCAGAGTCATGGCCGAGAGCACAGAGAGCGTGCTTAGCAATGGCTAGGCAGGTGGTGTCTGTCGCCCAGGTTGACCCTATTCCTTGATCTTGCTTGCATGTGTTTGGAGGGAACTTAGTCAGTCCCTCTTTCCCGCTTCCCACACCCCGCACAGCGCATGCGCGTCCCCTCCGCTATCGTCTCCTACGCTCACCCCCCTTTCTCTACTCTAGGAATCATCTAGTCTACGGAGCGCTCCGGCGGCCCACATCCCCACAGCGCATGCGCGTCCTCTGCCCCCCCTCTCCTCTAGGAATCCTCTACTCTACTGAGCGGCTCCCACGTCCCACAGCGCATGCGTGTCCCCTAGCCCTCTCTCTCTTCTCCTACGGTTCCCCCCCCTTTCTCTCCTCTAGGAATCCTCTACGGAGCGGCGCACACGACAGGTGGTGCGACAGCTGAATACTCCGCTGGGGGGCGCCATGGTAGTTCCGCGGTATGAAAATGAAGGAGCGCGCGCGCCTCATTCTCTCTCCTGTGCAGCGCCACGATGAGCGCCTGGACCGCTGCCGTGAAACGAGAGCGCCGACGTTTTTCCCGCTCAAGCTAATTATCTCCCCGCTGCTTCGAATCCACACATGGTTCCCTTTAGCGGGAGATGGCGAAGTTTTTTTTATTTTGTGGAATTCGTCACTTTTAAAATACTAACTTGCGGTTACGTTCGACTAATCCACACATATGTAAGAGCCTATCACAACAGACTTCCTGGCGCAATCATTTGTTGTGATGTGTGAACCGAACCTGGCTGATTTCCTTAGTCGGCGAAACTCACGATAACGTTGTCCATACATGTCGCGCAAGAAAAAGACGATGATCAATATGCTGTAACTCCAAGGCAGCCCTAGGATCTTTTTTTATCAGACCCGCGCCATGAACCTTGCGAACTGGTATTTGAGATCACATACTCAATTCATAGTTGATCAAAGGCAGGGCACCAAGTAACGTCCTAGTGGCTCCTGCTTTAACTCCACCGTTTCCAAGCTTCGCGACGTTCATGATTCCTGCTGTCGTTTTCTCAGCTGGCGATAACATGCAACAGCGGACTTAGACTATTGAGGGGAGATGCGATTCGGAAAAAAAAGTTGCGTTAATCTGTGGCCTAACGCAGTGAAATTTTTGCTGTATATATATGATTTTATTTTCATTTCAAATATGTAATTAGTTTTATAGTAAGTTGTACAGTTTTCGTTTTGTGCCACGACAATGCGTAAAATATAGTTTTTTTGTAGACTCTTCTTTTGCCAGTATATATATATCGTTCTGAGCCATTATTAGCTCATATTGCTCCACATTATCTGTAGAATGTAAATAACTATCAAGAAAGCGCGTATAAGATATTTTAATGGTAAAAAAATTGTAATGTGAGAAGCCTTAGAATGCTCAGACCATACTGATTGCTTATTTTATGTTCGTAATAATTTTATAAGGTGATATCAAATTTTAAAGTAGATACTTGTACTCCGCACATGTTAAGAAATATGTGGGCAAAATTTCATCCCTATCTTGCTATCAGAAGTACCAAAAACATGATGTAAAAACTCATGAAATCGCCCAAATTTTATCTTGAGAAAAACCTATTTTAAAGGTATAAGTGAAAGCCCAGCTATGCGGAAAAGATTTGTCATTTAAGATGATTTATTCCATCATGAGAGCTTGACAATCATGGTTATTTTGAGCATGTGACTTCAGTGAACCCCTCATGCGAAATGCAATGGCAAGCAGCCAGGTGGCAATTTCCAGGGGACTCTAGAAAATCAGGACTTCTTAGATTTTTAGTAGCCACCCTGCGCTCTTTAAAAGCGATCTTGACCTACTTCGAGTTTAATTACAATCTTTAGTTTTTTGGCGTGAAAGTAGAGAATCTGAACTTGTGAAAGCAAATAAAAACGAAAAATATGTAATAGACATTTCATAGTGATCAACGGCCATGAGTGCGAAGTCAGATAACTGATAGTCAAATGTAATGTCGACTATGCCATAACAGAAGCGCCAGATCTATCTATCTATCTATCTATCTATCTATCTATCTATCTATCTATCTATCTATCTATCTATCTATCTATCTATCTATCTATCTATCTATCTATCTATCTATCTATCTATCTATCTATGTATCTAATATAGGAAGTTTCGTATTTCACCAGTGCCGATAGCGCTTATGTGTTGACGAAATCAAGCTTCTGCGATATAGACATAACTCCCCTGAAGAATCTTCTACAGGTAGCCTTACTCAAAGGATGGGCTAGCCATGCGTGCTGCGATCTTAACTGCGACTTACGCAGTGCCCGGCAAAGCCAAACATGAAAAACCCTTGTATTTCCTCTTGCCGGGTAGGCCACAAATTCCGGAACGCAGAAGGGCCTAACCGAACACTTGTGTGCGCACCAGATTATAATTCTCAAAAATGTGCATATGTATATACAGGGTGTTTCAAGAATTGTGTCCACTATTTTTAAAAAATCAGGAAAATGCGGTATTTGCTTGCTGTCTTCACAATTGCTTTTTCTGTAGCGGCAGGCATCTTAAGATGGTGGAAGACATGATTTGGGACAGTAATTAAGAAAGTTAAATTAATTAACTTTTTAATTAGCGGAGTTACGTGGTTAAGTCCAATGGGAGAATTGAAGTCCTTCATGCGAAAAACCCATTTTAGCTTTGAGATTTCGAAAAAACGGTCTCTAAGAATAATTGTGAAGTAATGAAGTTCTCCCATATTCAGCGGCAAAACCGAAACCGAAACGCGGAAGAGCGCAACTGCCACATTCGTCTGAGACGTCCACAATGAGTGAACGTCATTATATCAACCATCAACCGACTCCTTGATGTGAATGTGTGGGCTGCGCTTGCAGTGTAGCACGCATGACGCCCATGCGTTAACGAACGGGGAAGAACTGCACCTCTGTAACCGTTGTCTTGAACAGTGACGTCATTCTAGTCGTCTGCTTGTTGCGCTCATCGGTGCTTGGGTTTCGATTTCGCCGTTGAATTTGCCTGAATTTCATTACGCCATAATAACTAATAGAGACCGCTTATTCGAAATCTCAAAGCTGAAATGGGTTCTTCGCATGAAGGACTTTAATTCTCCCTTTGGACTTAACCACATAACTCCGCTAATTAAAAAGTTAATTAATTTAACTTTCTTAATTACTGTCCCAAATCATGTCTTCAACCATCTTAAGATGCCTGCCGCCACAGAAAAAGCATGTGTGAAGACAGCGAGCAAATACCGCATTTTGCAGATTTTTTAAAAATAGTGGACACATTTATTGAAACACCTGTATATATATATAAAGGAAAGAAGTGTGAACTTAAGGGCTCGTTTGCTTTGTTAAACACATCATTAATGGGAACTAACAGACAATCATGCCAATGAATGTATAGGGGACGTTATTAGAAGTAATTGCAATGTAAATGTGAAGAAAGAAAAGTGGACGAAAAGATAACTTGCCACCGGCAGGATCCGAACCTGCGACCTTCGAATGACGCGTCCGATGCTCTACCACTGAGCCACGGTGGCGGTCATCCTTCCGTCCACTTTATAGGGTATATATGTGCATTTTTAAACGTGGGAGCGTCAGTCAGCGCCACCTGTTGCCATTACGGCGAGTGTAGAACACTCTTTTTGCCTGTAGGCGTCACGTACCTTCAGGTGGTATGCGAGGGATTATTAGTCAGCTGCCAGCTCGTAATAAGATCACGTGCTACGTGACGCTTATACAGGGAAAAAGAGTGTTCTACACTCGCCGTAATGGCAACAGGCGGCGCTGACTGACGCTCCCACGTTTCAAAAATGCACATATATACCCTATAAAGTGGACGCAGGGATGACCGCCACCGTAGCTCAGTGGTAGAGCATCGGACGCTTTATTCGAAGGTCGCAGGTTCGGATCCTGCCGGTGGCAAGTTATCTTTCCGTCCACTTTTCTTCACATTTCCATTACAATTATTTCTAATAACGTCCCCTATACATTCGTTGGCATCATTGTCTGTTAGTTCTCGTAATTATATATATATATATATATATATATATATATATATATATATATATATATATATATATATATATATATATATATATATATATATATACACTTAACAACCAAGGACCAGCAAGTGAGACGACGGCGCCGCAAGACTGCATCCACTCGGAATCCCCACGATCACTTCGAGCTTTAGCAAGCAGCGGCAATCCGATAGGAAGTTGTACAAACTTTCACGTCGCATCCAAATTACTTCGTTCGAAAGGCGATAATGAGAAGAGGAAACGAAGAATCTTGAAGTTCCCATCTGTAACGACCAGATTTCCTGACTTACAAGGGGCAGGCACTGGTGTATATTAGGAACAGATAAGCCACCGGCGTCGCAATTGTCCTTTCAACTCAAAAGGAATCGCGAATTCAAGCAGTTTCCAGTCGCCGGTTGTGTAATTAAACAACCAAGATAAAAGGATCCGTACGTAGTGGTAGATGGCACTATGGAAGCAATTTATCCGTTGGTGTTGGTGTCCATTTTTACTGGACGTAATATGCCGTAAACTTACTGCTATTATGTAAACTATCCGACCTTGCGTCTTCTCTTTCAAGTGGCGATATGCTGTAGAGCATTGCGTGAAAGTGCTCAATAAAGAAAAAGAGAAAGTGCCTATACTTGTCTCGTGGTCTTCTGTATCAACGCTTCTGCGCTGGTTTTTTAAAATGCGAGAGGCAACAATTTCGGCTCTATTTACGCGTCAGAGCCACGATCTAGAGCTGCCGTTTTTATTTCGTTTGAGGGTGCAGTTATGACGCCACTATAACTACAACTTAATCAATATACATGTTGTCTCCATTACTTCCAACCGTTTCGCCGATTATGCTTTAGCGAAAATGAGGGTGACAGCTACAATTCCAGCAATGTAGTTACGGTTTCATTCCGGATGAATTATTCCAGGAAAAAACAGAAACAAGAGCGTGCATTTCTGGCCCGACATCTAACCTACATTGCAAAAGAGCACTAGAACTTTTTAGAAAACTAGCGAAATTATTCTGTTATGTTATAATCATATAATTTGTCTGATTGTGGATCGCATACAGAATCCGACAATGAAGAGGCTGGTCTGTCTATTCTGTGTTTTTCAGGTCGCGCGATCTGAAAAACACAGAATAGACACAGACCAAACGTGACCGATGAGGAAAACATTGACGTGACCGCCTACATGGCCGTGTTGTATGCGAAGGTCACGTACGGAAGGATGGTGTCCCACGTCTTGTGTTCGACGTCGACGTACATGGCCAGCATGTCGGCGATGATCTTACTTAGACGCTCGGACAGGCCGTTGGTCTGTGGGTGGTACGCGGTGGTCCGGCGGTGACTTGTGTGGCTGTGTCCCAAGATCGCCTGGGTTTGGTCAGCCGTAAACACCGTACCTCTGTCGGTGATGAGAACCTCTGGGGCGCCGTGTCGAAGGACGATGTTCTCAACGAAGAACTTGGCTACCTCGGCGGCACTGCCTTTGGGCAGGGCTTTGGTTTCGGCGTAGCGGGTGAGGTAGTCGGTGGCTACGACTATCAATTTATTTCCGCAAGTTGACGTTGGGAACGGCCCCAGGAGGTCCATCCCGATCTGCTGGAACGGTCATCGAGGAGGCTCGATCGGCTGAAGGAGGCCGGCTGGTCTTGTTGGCGGTGTCTTCCGTCGCTGACAGTCTCCGCACGTCCATACGTAGCGGGCGACGGCGGCGGCAAGGCGCGGCCAGTAGTACTTTTCCTGTACTCTTGCGAGCGTGCGGGAAAGTCCGAGGTGTCCAGCCGTCGGGTCGTCGTGTAGTGCCTGGAGTACTTCTGGTCGCAATGCTGAAGGCACTATGAGAAGGTAGTTGGCTCGAAGTGGCGAGAAATTCCTCTTTATGAGAACGCCGTTTCGCAAGAAAAATGAAGTGAGTCCTCGCTTGAATGCCTTCGGAACAATGGTGGTCTTGTCTTCAAGGTACTTCACAAGGCCTCTGAGTTCCGGGTCGGCTCTCTGTCGTTCGGCGAAGTCGTCGGCACTTATGGTGCCCAAGAAGAAGTCATCCTCTTGGTCGTCCTGCGGCGGCAGGTCGACGGGGGTGCGAGATAAGCAGTCGGCGTCGGAGTGTTTTCGTCCGGATTTGTAAACGACGGTGATGTCGAATTCTTGAAGCCTTAGACTCCATCTTGCGAGGCGACCCGAAGGGTCCTTCAAGTTAGCTAGCCAACATAAGGCGTGGTGGTCGCTCACAACTTTGAAGGGCCTGCCATAGAAGTAGGGGCGAAACTTTGACGTAGCCCAGATGATGGCGATGCACTCCTTTTCTGTTGTGGAATAGTTGGCCTCTGCCTTGGATAGCAACCGGCTAGCATAACTGATAACCTTTTCCAGTCCGTCCGTCCTCTGCACAGGGATGGCGCCGAGTCCTACGCTGCTCGCGTCGTTGTGCACTTCTGTTTCGGCGTGTTCGTAAAAATGCGCAAGTAACGGAGCCGTTGGCAGGCGTCGTTTTAGTTCTTGAAATGCTTCCTCCTGCGGCGTTTCCCACTTGAACTCGACGTCGGTCCTGGTAAGGTTAGTGAGTGGCTCGGCGATGCGGGTAAAGTTTTTGACGAACCGCCTGTAATAGGCATACAGGCCGAGAAATCGACGCACGACCTTCTTGTCGGCGGGTGGCGGAAATGTAGCGATGGCGGCTGTCTTCTGCGGGTCGGGGCGTACTCCGGACTAGGCTTATCATGTTGCCCAAGAACAAGAGCTCCTCGTAGGCGAAGCGGCACTTTTGTGGCTTCAGGGTGAGTCCGGAGGTCTTTACTGCTTGAAGTACAGCTTCAAGGCGCCGGAGGTGTTCGTCGAAGTTTGAGGAAAACACAACCACGTCGTCCAAGTACACAAGACAAGTCTACCACTTCAATCCGGCCAGTACGGTATCCATAACGCGTTGGAAGGTCGCGGGGGCCGAGCAAAGACCAAAAGGCATGACCTTGAACTCGAACAGGCCGTCTGGAGTTATGAAAGCAGTCTTTTCTCGGTCTCTCTCGTCGACTTCGATTTGCCAGTAGCCTGTCTTGAGGTCCATCCACGAAAAGTACTTTGCGTTGTGGAGTCGATCCAGGGCGTCGTCTATCCATGGGAGGGGGCACACGTCCTTGTTCGTGATCTTGTTCAGGCGACGATAACGGACGCAGAAACGTAGCGTGCCGTCCTTCTTCTTCACGAACACCACGGGAGACGCCCAGGCACTCTTGGACGGCTGGATTATGTCGTCGCGTAGCATTTCGTCGACTTGTTTCTTCACGGCCTCCCGTTCGCGCGTCGATACTCGGTACGGGCTCTGTCGAACTGGTCGAGCACTTTCTCCTGTAATGATGCGATGTTTCGCGACTGGGGTCTGTCGAATTCTTGACGACGCCGAGAAGCAGTCTTTGAATCGCAGGAGCAGGGCCTTTAGCTGGTCTTGCTTGAAATTCGGAAGGTTCGGGTTGACGTCGAAATCGGGTTTGGGACCTCGATTCCTCGAAGCAGGTTCGGTAGCATCGGAGAGGGCGGAAGCGTGGTAGATGTCCATGAATTTCTCGATGTGGGCGACCGTCGTACCAATGTTAAGGTGCCTATATTCATGGCTGAAGTTTGTGAGCAGTACCTTTGCTTTGCCATCACGCAACTCGGCGATGCCTCTTGCGACGCAAATCCGATGGTTTACAAGCAGGTGCTGATCGCCCTCGATGACACCTTTGAAGTGTGGGGGGTTTTTCGGTGCCGACGTAAATTGTGATGCTGGAGAGTGGCGGAACGGTCACCTGCTTTTCTATCACGTTCAATGCATGGTTCCCTGGCGTCGCGTGGGGCGGGAGTGCGTTTTCTGAGGTTAGTGTTATCGACTCAGACCTCAGGTCGATCACGGCGCCGTGGTCACTTAGGAAGTCCATTCCAAGTATCACGTCCCTGGAGCAGTGTGGTAGGTTTACAAAGCTCGCCGGATAAGTCCGGTTATTGATGGTGACCCTCGCCGTGCAGACTCCAATCGGCGTTATCAGGTGGCCTCCAGCTGTGCGGATTTCGGGTCCACTCCAAGCGGTCTTTATTTTCTTCAACTTGGCGGCGAATGGCCCACTAACGACGGAATAGTCGGCCCCAGTGTCGATGAGAGCGGTGACGTTGTGGCCGTCTATGAGAACGTCCAGGTTGCTAGTCCGTCGCCTTGCGTTGCGGTTAGGTCGCGGCGTTGGATCACGGCTGCGTCGATTTGTTGCGGTGCTTCCATGCTGCGTCGTCAGGTCTTCTTCGGTCCGCGAGGTATCGTCGGCAGGGGTTCGTCTGCTTCGCGTCGTGTTCTGCAGGTCTCGTCGCGTTGTCGTCGTCGGCGGCCATGGAGGATCTTCGGCATTTCGTCGTTCAGCAACCGCACCTCCATCGGTTGCTGCCCCTAGTTTCCCGGATACGGGCTAGGCGACCGGCCCCGCTTTGGGCCAGTGTACTGCCGGCGGTGCGGTGACATGTAGCGGCTAGGCGACGGCGAGCGGGATGGTCGTCGGGGTGTCCACTGAGATCCTGCGAGATAGTCGGCGATGTCGCGTAGTCTTTCACCCCGCTGTGGACGCGGCGCGTCGACGGCGAAACCACGCAGTCCCATCTGGCGGTGCTGGCAGCGGCGGTAGGTGTGGCCAGCTTCTCCGCAGTGGTAGCACAGTGGGCGGTGGTCAGGGGCGCGCCAAACGTCAGTCTTCCTCGGTGGAGCGTAGCGCGGTCCGGCGGATGGACGGTATGGCGTCGGCGGGGGGTGGCGGCGGTGTCTGGGGGCGGAACTGCGATGGTGTGACGTCTTCACGTTGGCGCGGCGGGGGAGCATTACGACGTGCTGCAGCAGCGTAGCTCATGGCTTGTGGCTGAGGCTGTTGTGGTTCAGGGACACCCAAGGACTGCTGGATTTCCTCGCGAACAATATCTGCGATTGAGGAAACGTGCGGCTGTGATGACGGGAACATTCGACGAAGCTCCTCACGCACTACGGCCCTTATGGTCTCCCGCAGGTCGTCTGTGGAGAGGGACTAAATGTCGGCGTAGCCTGGCGTCGAGCGGCGATTGAATTGCCGGGTGCGCAGCTCTAGTGTCTTCTCGATCGTGGTTGCCTCTGTCAGGAATTCTTGAACGGTCTTCGGTGGGTTTCTCATCAATCCCGCGAAAAGCTCTTGATTTACTCCTCGCATGAGGAAGCGGACTTTCTTGTCCTCGGGCATAGCAGGGTGAGCGTGGCGAAACGGTCGGGTCATTTCCTCTGCGAAAATGGCCACGCTTTCATTTGGAAGTTGGATCCGCGTCTCTAGCAAGCCTTCGGCCCTTTCCTTTCGGACGACGCTCGCGAACGTCTCCAATAAAGCGCCGCGGAAGAGGTCCCATGTTCGAAGTTTGGACTCCCGGTTCTCGAACCAGGTCCTTGCTGCGTCTTCTAGGTAGAAGTAGGCGCGGCGCAGTTTTTCGTCGGGGTCCCAGTTGTTGAAGGTCGCGACTCGTTCGTAAGTCTCTAGCCAGGTTTCGGGGTCCTCACTTGGTGATCCATGAAAAGTCGGTGGCTCTCTCGGTGGCTGGATAACGATCGTTGCAGGGGACACAGCGGCCGTCATCGCGCCTGTCGTCTTCGTCGCCGTAGCCTTCAGCTTGTCCGGTAGAAATCCGTGCTGCGGGGGGAGTCCTCTTAGTCTGCGGCTGGCTTGACTGTCCGTGACGGGGTAGGTGTCTTCGTCCCGACTTGGGCTGGGCTCATGACTTGACGGGGGCGTCCGGAACATGAACGAACAGCACCTCCACCAGATGTCACGTGATTGTGACGTCGACGAACGCAGCAGGCGACGTGTCCAAGATGAAACTGTTTATTAGGCCGAACTGGTGGCCAGTAAACGGAAAGTAAAATTACAGCAATACACGCTGGCACTGATAGCGGCGAACAGAGCGTCGGCCGTCGATCAACTGAACATCGTTGGAACGCGCCGGCTTTTATAAATCACGCGTCGAACATTCTAGCCTTATCGCTAGTCGTCGCACAAGCTCTGGAATAATCTTGAGTGTTAGCGCCTTGCGTGCAATCTTAACAAAACGATCTACTACAACCGAGAAGCTTCTGGAACACTAAGGCGCGGTCTGCGCCGAGTACTGTTGATGGTCTTTGTGAGCGGAAACCGAATGCAGTAAAAGAAACGCGCATGGCAATATCATCATCAGGACGTTCGCAGAACTAGAGAAAGAAGACTTCTCCTTTGCGCGAGCGCGCTCTTTATTTACTACAGTTGGCTATGCTACATGCAGTTTTGCCTGAGTTAATATCATTATCAAGTTAATATCATTATCTTAACAAGAGGAAGAAGACGCGCTAAAATCATCATCAATGCGCTCGAAGAACAAGATGAAGAAGGCTTCTCTATGGCACGAGCTCGCGCTCAATGTTCTACAGCTGGCTATGCTATATGTGATTTTGCCTGCGTTACGCCAAGCGACGACGACAGAATATGACAGCATACGACAGCCTGGCGGCCTATGAAGTGCTCCGCACTTAAAATTTATGTGGTTGTTTGAAACGTGCATTTGCGCTTGCTTGAATGTAGACAATATGATGAACGGCGTGGTAGGCAACATCACTTCAGCTTCGTCTTCGTCACCACTGCGATGCTAATGCGGCCTTTATGGGCCGCTGTACTTTGTCAATAATATCATCGGTAAGGGCAAAATAACAGTGACATCATCAGTGATATCAGCCTGAGGCACATCCTCATTAACCAAGGTCAAGGCAAACGCGTCCGGCCCTTTGGCAGCATGCATTTTCTGACCGTGTCTTACCATGTTTGTAGGGCAAATTACTCATTTGATGTAGCACAAATGATCCTCCTCTTTAAAATGCATGCATGAAATTTGAGCATTGATAAGTCAAGCTGTCATAGATAGATAGATAGATAGATAGATAGATAGATAGATAGATAGATAGATAGATAGATAGATAGATAGATAGATAGATAGATAGATAGATAGATAGATAGATAGATAGATAGATAGATAGATAACAGTTTTTATTGATTTTCCCAAAGCCTGTTCTATATCCTGGCTTCAGGTGTCAGGTGGTCGCTATGTACTACAGCATGTACATAAAAAAATAATGCTTACAGTGACACACACACATATACACGAAAAAGAAAATCATAATGCTTTATTCAAACGCGAACTCCTTGAAAGGCCGCTAAACCACTCCGAGTACAAAGACGATAATGTGGTTTCTCTGTTTCTCTCTCGCCTTCAATACCCTTCGTACAGGCGCTCTCTCCTTCTAGCCACTTCTTTCCTCATGAAACACGTGGAAAATATCACCGCTAAGCGTTGAGCCTATCAGGATTGCGCGCATTTCGGCTACAAGCGGTTTCCTCTTGCTCAGTCTAGAACCCACAAAACGAAGGGAAACTCGTTGATTGCACACGATAGTCATGAAAGACAAGGCAACACGGGTGTGCGAGTGCATGACAAAGCAGGGTTGGAGGCAATTCACAATATCAACTGATATCTCTCTTATATGGACCAATCGAGACGTTATTTGATCGTGACGTCACGTGAACAGCCTGCTGGCGTCACGAACTGCGCCAAAAAAAAAAAGACATGCAAGGAGAGAATAACGCTCGTTCTTTGTATTTTCAGATGTTGTTTAAGGACACTTTAACAAGACAACCAGCGCTACGCATCACAGTAGCGGTGCTTTGCCGGGAGCTGATGACGGTGCGGGATCTCCCAGCTTAAGCCACGTTGCGAATTTGTTACTGTCTGCAGTATATGTCGCTCTCAGTAATACTGGGAACATTCCCACAGGGTTTAAAGCCCTCCCGAGTACTGCAAGTTGTGCATATAGCCTGATTGTCCAATCTTGTGATTGAAGTAGTTTGTGTAGGCAACGTCGAGTTTGATCAGATGAATGCATGTTTTCTTTTGCCTGCTTAGTCCTACTGGAATACAAAAGGTGCGAGAAGAGTTTTCTTTTTTTTTTAGTACAGCAGTCCGTACTGATTATTTGTGTAACACCACAGCAATCGCTGCTGATTGTAAGCAAATGTGGAAACCGAAGTCAATGCATCTTTTCCTGAAAAATGAACGACCAATTTTCTCAGGTGTAGCGTCGTGTACGGCTTTAGCGGTGGAGTCAGCACAACCGCTGCCCGAATGCTTTAGAGAATTCTTCACTATTCAATCCAATTTATTTTTACATATTTAAAAAAAGGGCTAATAATCTGGATTCGCTCCTAGGGTAAATGCCGCAGAAAGCTTGACGGAGCTTAGGAAACCATTTACATCGAAACATGTGGCAGCATACAAAGGTTACCAAAAATATTAAAATATAATCATACATAATAGCACATAATCACACTTTCCTGAAAAATATAGAAGTCTTTAGAGCGGTAGCAGAAAAAGTCTTTTTTTAAATGTAGATAGAACCTGCAGCTGTACCCGTACACCACCGAAACTACCGCACACAATTCTCGTATTGGTTAACAAGAACAGAAAACAGCATTATTACCTAGTGCAACAGTTATCAACAGTACAAAAGTTCACCGACGATTGCGATACTGCTTAGTGCGGATTCTGAGCGCAGCTTCGTGATGGGGCAAAGCCAACTGTGTTCGATGTTTTGGCTTTCCGCAAGGTATCGAAATGCGTCATATATCACAATGTTTGTGAAATAGGACAGCCCCCTCACTACGCTATTATTCGTCTTTCTGCGGATAAGCGAGGTACCCGCTACACATCTGTAAGGTATTATGCGCACTTTGTTGATTCTGGTCGAACTGCGCAGTGGGACGAGCCACGAAGAGAAGGCGAGACAGAAAAGCGCAGATCAGACAAGCCCACTGCGCAGTTCGACCAGAATGAACTCGTACCAACTCGCCCAACTCTCCACGCTGCTTAAGCACTTTGTTGACGCTGCATGTGGCTGATGACGGTGAAGAATTCTGGCTGAACACTTCGCAGTAGGGGGTGAAGCATTAAACCACACACTCGTTGCTCAATTAGCGCTGTGTGATGATTAGTTGTTATTTTAGTCTTCTGCCACGCTATGTTACATAGGTTAACTCGATTCCTTACTTTACATGACACCTGTATAGGGTCTCTTTGCGAATGGAGTTTCGAGCACCAGCGTGGATCTGTGGTATAATAGCCAACTGCGACGCAGAGGGCCTGGGCTCAAGTACGGTACGATCCTGGACATTTCTTCTGGCTTTATTTTTCCACGTCTATCAGTTACGCCTCTGACGGCAACGGCAATGGCGACGGCGAGGCCGCTCAACGCAGGAACGGGCGCCCAAGAACGGCGCTCAAGAAAATATACCAGTACTCCCGATTTTAACCCAAAGGACATGACATTAGTACTCAAGGAAATAAAACAATTTGGTGGAGAAGGTACAAACAATTGTCTTCCAGCAGTCACCTTCAATTCAGTTTTTGGGCATGGACTCTACATTGGGGAAATGTCACATAGGCACGTATGCATCGTTTGTAATTGCATTACAGTAGTAGACATTATACCGTATTCAGAGAAAAATATCAGATATCGACCATCATTCGCCATAGTATATATTAGTCGCCGTTCAGCCAAGGTAACCCGTAATTAGCCGTAAATAGTCAACACCATGTTCCCCAGCATTTAGCTCCCGTAAGCAAACGCCACGCGAAATTGCCTAATATACTAGCCACCGCTTACGTATCCCTGGCCAAAATTAACCTTCAGTTACCCAATACTCGGCAGCATTAGCTATTGCTAGTAGTAGGCGAGTATATACGGTAGGACATATTAACCATCACTATTCAAGGCTCTTTCAAAATCGCGGTAAAGGGGGGGGGGGGGGGAGGTGCTGGATTTCCTTACTTTCTGTTTGCACAAGCTATTCGATAAACGAAATCCTTTTATGGGATTTCCGTTGCGTCAGTTGCCATCTATTTGAAAGAATAGTACTGCAGTGTCTCCAAGATCGCAAGGCTTGTTTTTACGTTACGTACGAAAACAGCACTTTAGAGCTTTTCTTTTTTTTTTTCATAAGAGCTAGCCCTAGAATGTCAATACGCATAAAAAAAAACACAAAAAGGGCCCCTTCTGCGCTCGTCTGTTCTGTGATGGCGTTCTCGGTTCCCGTAACCCGATAGCGCGCGAACTGCTGTATGCGAATGTGGACAACTGCATGTCATTTGAAAATTAGGAGTGCAATTTACAGGTGGGAACCGGCGCATGGAAACACGATGTGCAATAGGGATTTTTTGAATGAGTCTGAGTGCCTTGGACACGCAGGGTTACGTATTTCTGTTTAGTGAACCGCACATTGAAAATTACAACTTACAAATACCACTGGCAATTTTTGCCGAATTAAAGTCCGTGTAATATTTCGCGCTGTTCAGAAGCCAAACTAAAATAATAACCTAAAGCTATGCCCAGACAACTACATACGCGCTAGTTAAAGGACGCTGACGCAATAAGCTCCATTCACACTCCACAGAACGGGAGCGAATACTGTGGGTCTACGCGTAAAGTTCATGTTTTCGCTTTCAAGTGGGCTGTTGAGGCCTCATCCCATGAATAGGAGCCGTGCCGCATCACATTTCATAACATTCGAGCTACCTTTTTTCGGATTGTTTACACTAACATACAAGCGAGCTAACACATATGCCATTAAATGCGTTGGTTTTTCGGCATGTGTACAAGACCCTAATGGATGTGCGATCTGTTGGAGGAAGTGTAGTGTTTTCATTAGATAGTCAGTATATAGCTTCCAGAAAACGTTCGGCGCCATTCGCTGAAGCTAGATGCATTAGAAGCCAGAAGGCCTACTGCTTTGCGGGCATGTGTGTGTGTGGGTGTGTTCTTGAGGGAAGCTTGGGGATTTCCTGCGTGCATTGCGCCAGAAACAACAGGCGCTTTCACGTCCCAGAGCTTTTCAAAGAGGAGGCAAGCGGAAGAGGCTTTAGGCATAAGTCGAAAAACAAGTCAGCAGTCGTTCCATTAAGGCGGCCTTCTGCTTATGTGTTTACGGTTTTCTTGCTTGACGCTTACACGGCCCGTTCGGTTGTAAGTGATGTCTCAAAAAGGAGGCGATTTCTCAGCCATTCCGGAGAGGAAGTAAGCGTGAGTGCCACAGTTTTCACAAGGTTTTCGGTCAAAACGCTGCGTATGCAGCTTCCTCGAAGTGCCTGCACTTTGTGAACGTTAAGACGACAATTGACAAAGAACCGTATGATGCTATGAGGCCTAACGGCTAACGGAAGCTCTCTAGTGTATTTCCTCTTGTTTTTGCGTTCTGTTGACACAACGTTTCCTTACTTTTGTGTGTGGCGTTCCCAATACCCTAATAAAAATAATGACCCCGGCACTGACTGAGGAGAGTTTCTAGGAGAATACAGCAGCGGAATTCGCAGGGTAATTCTCATTGTGACGCCTCTTTAATTTTGTCCCGCCACCCTGAATTCGGTTGCTATATATGTATACTGTTTCCATACTCCATTTAGGTGGCTGGCAGTGGCAGCTCGACACTCGTGCGTCCTGTTGTATTTCTTGCGTCAAGTTTGTGTTTCGGAACACGAACGCTCTGTTTTGAATAACGCATCATTTCTTTCAGCACTGCATTGTATGCCCTGTGCCTGTGAGCCAAAGCTTACCAGTTTCCGAATTTTCGGAAAGAGTGAGAACTCGGTGGCCAGAGAACTTATGGAAGCGTATAATATCAGAAAGAAAGTGAATATGTCAGTAATACTTCTGTATTGCGCAACAAAGAAGCGGAATTTTTATATTTGATGTTTCCATATGCATTCTGTCGATATGTCTTTGTGGATATGATGGGCAGTGCGCTAGCGCACACAGGCTATATTAGTAGGAATCTTCTCTCGCAATAATATAGTTGCGTGTCAGCGGTTCTCCTGTTGTTTGTGTGTTTTTCTATGTGATGTACAGAATTTGCACTCTGCAGTTTAGCGTAATGAATCGACTTGCCCAATAACAAACTCTCTTTAACTTTGTGTTTCGTCGCAATGCAGATGTGGATCTCAGAGGCCACATAGAAAGAAGCGCGTGGTTTAGATCTGATCCGCCAGGTGGCGAAACGATCTAAGCTGCTCACAAGAAAGGCGTCCGCTCTTTCAATGAACCGAATAAATAAATTTTCAGTACTGATCCTGAGAGTTTGTTTAACCTTATCACAAGTATACTTATGCTGTGATAAAGTATGTACCCAGTATAACTCTGAACTTGATCTAGAGCCATCACTTGTGTGCCAGTTTTATTCTTTAAAACACAGTTTCTGAATATTAGTAAAACAGGAAGTGGGTGCCTGACCGTAAATACTTGAAAGACAAACAAGGAATGTCGCTGATTGTTCGGCCAGTAATAATATGGTTGTAGCAATTCAAGGGTGCTACCGATATTTATGTCGAGTCAGACATATTAGATATAAAGTTGAAATAAAACAGTTTACGAAGTAAGCTGTCCTTGTTACGCACCATCCTCTCTGTGACCTCGCCTGATGACGTCATCAGTATAGGAGACCCTTTCCGAGCTAGTTAATGTACGTACCTAAGCCTATACTATAGCAAATTGCTCGCGTCATGCTTAATTTATAGGGCAAGACATGGTTCAGTAAATGGAGGGCTGTGAGAACTTCTGCAGAGCCACTGGCTCATTAGTTCTTGCTTTACACAATACCACGACACTCCAATCCCGCTCTGTTCGGCATGCAGATTCACTGTGGCGTCGACCTCCCGCGGAGAAACTTATTCGTTTCCGTTCGGCATTATCTGCTGGGAGCGAGGTAATTTGGACGGCGGCGAGAGGTTAGGTCAGTTTCCGGCCCGATTTCCGACGTGCTGGTGATGAACCTAGATGTGCAGCTCTCACAGTGTAGTTCCACTCCCGAGCGCATTTCTTTCTTACTATGGCCACGTTGTTCTCGCTCTCTTCGAGCTGATTCGTAGCAACATCATTACTCTTGGATCTCGTACTTTTTGCACGTTGTGCAAGTCGGCTCTCCGGGACAAGTGAAATATATTTACGCAATCTCACAGTCCGTTAGAACGTAACCTATTAAGGCGAAAGCCTTTAATGTCTCATGCTCACGTCCGTCCGGTGTCCGGTGTCCGTCCGTCCGTCCAGTGTCCGTCCGTCCGTCCAGTGTCCGTCCGTCCGTCCGTCCAGTGTCCGTCCGTCCATCCGTCCGGTGTCCGTCCGTCCGTCCGTCCGTCTGTCCGTCCGTCCGTCCGTCCGTCTGTCCGTCTGTCCGTCCGTCCGTCCGGTGTCCGTCCGTCCGTCTGTCCGTCCGGTGTCCGTCCGTCCATCCGTCCGTCCGTCTGTCCGTCCGTCCGTCCGGTGTCCGTCCGTCCGTCCGTCCGTCCGTCCGTCCGTCCGTCCGTCCGTGTGTCTGTCCGTCCTTCCGTCCGTCCGTCCGTGTGTCTGTCTGTCCGTCCGTCTGTCCATGTCCGTCCGTCTGTCCTTCCGTCCGTGTGTCTGTCTGTCCGTCCGTCTGTCCATGTCTGTCTGTCTGTCTGTCTGTCTGTCCGTCCGTCCGTCCGTCCCGTCCATCCGAGCTCTGGCACGGAGCCAAGTGGCCGCCGGGATGCGCAAACGGACGCCGGTCGCGTCGGACTCTACAGCGCTCGCTCTTTGCTTGCGTAGCTTCGCTGTGCCCAGCGTTTTCAATCATTCTGACCGACGCCGTCTCAATGGACACAGGCGTTCACGGAATACGCCTTCGAATTTACAAAGGGCCCGTCAATTTAAGCGCTCGAACGCTATGGCATTTGCACAATGCACAAAGCGCGAGAAAATACTAACGCATGCGAACGGAGGAAGATTAGTCTCGCGTCTCGCTGCGACTCGCGGTAAAAAATTAAAAAAGAAAACACGCACACATTCGCTTTGTGTGTTATCCCACTGAGAGTGTAAAAGAAAAAAAAGACATGGCATAGTCAGTGGAACGGCCACACGCTTTCGCCGAACACACTTTAGAATGTACAAAGTGTCTTTCAATTTTTTTTCCAAAATGAGGTCGCAGGTGACCAGGTTAAGTGCATTCCGTGTATGACGGTGTCGTAAGCCACTTATCCACGTATATGGTTTGGGAGCAATCAGTGTCAATGGCTGTGAAAGTGAGCAGATCTAGGATGTCTGCACAGAATAAAAGAAGTCACAGTTTCGCCACTAGGGCAAAGCAATGAATGCGATAGCAAGAAATCAGGATGTCACACGGAGAACGACAAGAAGCACAATACTTGCAGCACGCAACTGCAGCACAAGGAAGGACGCTCAATAAGAATGCATAGGTATGCACAGCACAAGCGTGAACTATAACAACTGTCACAGTTTATACGTCTTTGTGTTTGAGGAACGCGCTGCAAGCATCCACAATGCAGAAACCGACGCTGGTTGGTATTTATTTTTTTTAACTGCGGCACGTAAAGTGACCCCTCTGCGTCTCCTGCCACGAGGTGGCGTCTGACGCAAAGTGTGCCCGGTGTTCTTTTCTTTTTTTTCCTTCTACATCATGAGTGAGTACAGAAGGGGGCGACTTTTTCGTGCGCGTCTCAAGGGCAGTTTTCAATTTGGAAGTAAATGTACGACCGATGCGTGATAGAAAACACGCTCAAGCTCCTTCAAGATCTGCGTACCGCGAGCGGTAAATGGTGCATATAAATAACTCGCTGTTATAACGCCCGCACAAGCATGGCGCGTGGCTGTGGGTCGCTGGTTCAAATCCCTAGTTAGGTGCTTCAGAATTCTTTTCTACTGAATTTATTTTTCGTTGTGTTTTATATATATATATATATATATATATATATATATATATATATATATATATATATATATATATATATATATATACAGGGTGTTTTTTTAGGCAATACAGATTTGTCCTTTAAAAACTATAATAGTTAGGCACTTGTCGCCTTCGCAGCCAATTCCTAGGCCGAGGCGGAAAGATTTTACCACTAATTAGATCACTCAGTAATTGCTAATTAACAAAAATACTTTAATTATTTTTTTAATTATCAATTTTAGGGCAATTGTTTATACGGGGAAGTTGCTCTACGTCACAGTTTATGGCGAGCCCAATTTTTAAAAATTGAAAATATCGCGTGTAGTTTTAGAGATCCATCGTCGAATTTCCAGACCGCGGTGCGGTAGATACCGAAACTGACGCACCGGGCTCGCCGGAAGGCGCGCCCGGTGCGTCAGTTTCGACGCACCGGGCGCGCCACGTGCTGCGTCAAGCCGGAATTCGACGATGGATCTCTCAAACTACACGCGATATTTTCGATTTTTAAAAATTGGGCTCGCCATAAGCTGTGACGTAGAACAACCTTGCCATATAAACAATTGCCCTAAAATTGATAATTAAAAGGTTAATTAAATTATTTTTGTTAATTAGCAATTTTTGGGTGAGCTAATTAGTGGTAAAATCTTTCCGCCTCGGTCTAGAAATGAGCTGCAAAGACGACAAGTGCCTAACTATTATACTTTTTAAAGGAAAAATCTGTATTGCTTAAAAAAAACACCCTGTATATATATATATATACAGGGTGTCCCAGCTATCTTTAGCCAAGGGTTTAAAAATACAATTATTTGAGGCAGGCGAGTGAAGTCAGTTCAATATTGCTTACAGCCATCTTGCGCACTACAGGCAATTTTTCTTTTCGTAATTAACTAATTTGTTAATTACGATTAATTTTCTAACTTGATAAATAATGACTTCACGCAAGAAATGAGAGTTCCAAAGTACGAGAGCGTCTTCAGAAATCCCCATTGCATTATTTGCGATAAAGAAAGTTTTACGCGTACCATTTTTTCCGTGCTGCAAAGAAAGCCCGCGAAATACAAAAAATACCACGTGACTAGCGCATTCGCGCGCCGCGACCGTTCTGCTCTCAGCCGTGGTTTGAGCCAACAAAATCAGTTGCGGTTACGATCCGCTGGCTCCATTTCAGCAGTAGGCCGATAAGTTGACGGTGGTTTCTTCGCCCGCGCTCGCTAGAACTTTCACAGTCACGCGCGCCAAATGGCTGGCAATGGGCCAAGAAACCGCCGTAAACTTATCGGCCTGCCACTGCAACGGAGCCGGCAAATCGCGGCCGCGGCTGATTTTGTTCGCTCAAACCAGGCTGAAAGCAGCACGGTCGCGGCGCGCGAATGCGCTAGTCACGTGGTATTTTTTGTATTTCGCGGGCTTTCTTTGCAGCACGGAAAAAATGGTACGCGTAAAACTTTCTTTATCGCAAATAATGCAATGGGGATTTCTGAAGACGCTCTCGTACTTTGCAACTCTCATTTTTTGCGTAAAGTCAATATTTATCAAGTTAGTAAATTAATCATAATTAACAAATTAGTTAATTACGAAACAAAAAATTCCCTGTAGTGCGCAAGATGGCTGTAAGCAATATTCAACTGACTTCACTCGCCTGCCTCAAATAATTCTATTTTTAAACCCTTGTCTAAAGATAGCTGGGACACCCTGTATATATATATATATATATATATATATATATATATATATATATATATATATATATATATATATATATATATATATATATATATATATATAGATCATTCCATATCAAGTGTACCAGGTCAATTTTCGACCATCTCCGATACTGCCGAAAAAAATTGTCCAGGTATATGTGAGTGTGAGAAGTAGTTATTGAGGCGTTATTTTTCGCAAAGAATTTTGTGTTGCCTAGAGGGTGCTTCGAACTTTGGGCTCCCAAGTGAAACTGTGTCGCGCTAAATAATTTGTATCAAATTACTGTTCTGAAGAATTACTACGAAACAATTTTTTCCATAATCTAAAGGCGCTTATCTTTCATGACAATGATATTTTATTCATTTTAGTCTTAACTTTCCTTATTTTTGGTTTTGGCGAAAAATTGCAATATGATGCATGTTTAGCGTATTTTATAAAAGCACAGATTTTTTTCGCGAGTAATATATTCACATTATATGTTTTATGTGTTCGTATAATAAATGATGAAAATACTTCGGGAGCGTATGAAGCAAAAACATTGCCACAATATTGTGACAAAGTTGGAAAAAATGGCATTTTGACTCATATTGAGGCTTCATTTTCTCAATGTAGCGGTCCAAGTAAAAATATGGCTTATATATTGTTGCATAGTATATTCTGTTGGCAAGACATACAGAAAGTTTCAAAAGAGTAAATTTTGTTTTAAGGGAGAAAAAAATTTTCCAGCTGAACAACTACAAGGTAGTAGAAAGTTTGCCTTTGCCTTGCCTTCACTGCATAGCAGGTCAGCTCAAGATTCTAGCGGGGGGCTTTTCGGCGGCGAATAATGCAAGTCATACAACAGCTTGTCACTTGTATTGGTAATACTGATGTACAGAACGTCAAAAAGGGCAATAGTGCTAATTTTATGGAACGGTATCTTCCCCTTGGACCATCATAGGGCAGGTTATACTCAACCGCTTCATAGTCCCAAGGGGCAGAATTATAATGCAGTCGATGGCCTGCAATACAGTATTGGGGCGTTGTGTTTGGCTTCTGATAATTAATGCACCTGGTTTTAATAATAATTAATGAAAAATTAAGGTATAGCTTACTTAAGATGTTTTTATGATGCATCAGGTATAGGCCGATGCGTGATCGCTTATCAGTGGTTTGCATGATGAAATGATGTATGCTAGGTGTACGCGTTAGAGATGATTCGATATCGTGCCCATAAATGACACTTCAGTCACCCATTACATAGTGTGCATTAAGTAATTGAAGTACGCACTAGGGACCAGATATCGCTATCGTGTTCAACTCTTAAATGCGAAGCTTAAGGGTCCCCCAATTTTTTCTCTTTTGCAAGCACTTCCCAGATGTTTTTATTGCGATAGCAATTATTGGACCCTCTCAGCTGATTTTTGCCGTCGCGTCGCCGTAATGTCCGGGATATGTATATATATATATATATATTCCCTTTCTTTTCCCTTGCTTAACCCTTTCGCCCTCGCGCTGCCAATTGCTAGCTTCCTGGTTAGCTCAATTGGTAGAGCGACCGCCCCGGAAAGGCGTTGGTCCCGGGTTCGAACCCCGGACCAGGACGAATTTTTCGGCAACTAAGAAGCTTTTCTTTCTGAGAAATCCGTATGGATTTCCTTGTGGCTTCATGCTACAAACGGGTGGTTGTCTATTTTCCCTTTCTTCACCCTTTTCGCCACCTTGCGGGATTCTGCAGAACTCATTTGCAATACTTGGGTCACTTTACTTGACGTGGTCGACGATATGAAAAAGTTCTAGACTAGGCAGCTTTGCATCAGTGTGACACTAATGTGTTTTGTGTATCTGATCTTGCTGTACCTTTTGCACCACTGTAATAAAGAAAAAAAAAGAAGCGCGGCTGTGGGGTAGAACGCCTGTTGCCACGCAGACGACCTGGGTTCGATCCACATTCGGACACGGAAATTTTTATTATTTATTTTATGTGCATATTTCTCGATTTTTCGGTCATGGACAAGATGATAAATTTCCGCTCGCAACCAACGCCGCCGCCGCCGACGCCGACACCGGAATTTCTGCGAAACGAGCTCTTTAACGCTCACGCGTTAATACGGCAAGTTGACACAAAAATCTACGCCGGTGTATGAGCATACAAACCTATCGTCCTGTGTTGAACCGTCATTGCTTTCTTTAGCAACCATAAAAAAAGTTTTGAGCGAAATTTTAAAACTCACAAATTTCAGTCGCAGCGTTGTACGCCAAGAAGCAGCGCCGAAGAGCGTACCAAAATTCGGCTCTCGAAGATCGGCAGTCAGATGCGTATTTTTTGATGCGCCGTTTTCCTATAACTGATGCTTTTCATCTTTCGTGGGCTTGTCGGCAATAAGCCACAATTCTGAAATAGCGATGTGATCCTTGTATCGAGAAGACCAGTTATTTCACGTTGCCACATTTTATTCTTGCCTGCATATGAACTCATGGACATCGTTGTTGCCGTTAGCAACTGAACTGTTGCGTTGCTAAGCACATGGATGAAGTTCCAATTGCCGGCATGGAGGAAGGAAACAGGAAGAAGGAACCATTGCGCATTGCGAAAAAAAGAATGAAACAAAAGAAAGAAAGAAAGAAAGAAAGAAAGAAAGAAAGAAAGAAAGAAAGAAAGAAAGAAAGAAAGAAAGAAAGAAAGAAAGAAAGAAAGAAAGAAAGAAAGAAAGAAAGAAAGAAAGAAAGGAAGAAGTACGCCAGGGACACCGACGCAAAGATTCGCTTGCTTCCATTTCTCCAATAAGGCAAGAAGAAATCCTGAACTTTTTATATCTAGAAACCTCAGGAGGTGTTTCGGCCATTCCTATAATACTGCGGCCTTTTGCACATATTCTAGTAATCATCATTTGTTTGCTTTAGAATGAAACAAGGGATCATCTATGTGAAATAATAGCTTTTAAGTTTGTTCGAAATTCGCGGAATAGAAAGAAACTTTTCGAAGAAAGACGCACTTCAAATGCGTGTCATGATAGCTTGACATCAAATGTGTTGCTTCAGGGGCTTATCTCCTAGAGACATAGCAGTGCAGCTACCGTAGTGGTACTGGCGCCCACAGAGAGAATAAAAAGCACAAATGTAACGTTCGTTCGCAGAGGCCATTACATCGGCTAATCCTTTGCGAAGGCGTAAAGTAAGAGTACAATGTGTGAAACCGTTGCGTTAGGGCACAGGCTGCTGGGCGAAAATATTGAAGGAAACTAAGCGTACGTGTCTCGAGATGAACAAGGGCCAAAGGAAATTTTGTGATGTTGGTATCGCGGAATGATGGCCAAAATGCACATACTGCGGATTAATTGATCTTTACCACAGCTGCGCTACCACAGAAAACGCAAGGAAGGTACACAAATTGCGGGCGCTATAGCCAAAGCATAGGGTGGAAGTGCGGAGTCAGGTAAAAAAGCTCCTTTCCTGAATGCACGGTAATAGAAAGGCTCGATTTCGTTTAACAAGTTCATCAATATTAAACATATTTGAAAAATTTGTTTGTTATAACGTTTGCCGGTTTGCACATTAAAACCTCATGTGTTTGTCCAAAATTTTAAACATCTATGGTATGCTTAAGATTGTGTTTCATGATTTGAAAATTCGAAAAGAATTCATTGTGATCAATTTGCAGAGGTTCTTTCATGCTTTAAAAAAACATGCTGTTAGTATTCAAGGCACGTGAAAAATTATTACCCCGCACATCCACCACTTATGAGGAATCGCTTTATTCGAGTCGAGCTCGAGCTGTCACACGCTGATGATGATATTGACAGATGAGGAACTTGTACAAATGATGACGATACGTCCGGTTGACAAAGAAGATTCAGTGACTTCGCTCACAGTATTTATAAATAGGCTCCATCTTTCTCCAGCTCAGCAGAAATTCAATAGATTTTTTTTACATAGCTGCCTCCACAGGCACAGCGATATTGACGTTCCTTCTGCAGCAAATTTGCCGGAGAGCAGTGAAACTGACAGGTTCATTCAAAACAACTCCGTAAGAGGGCATGAACCTATGCAGTACACGCGTCTTTCTCTTTAATGACATCCGCTTACTGCCTTAAGCTCTCCTCTTTCAAGTATGGCGTGACCTACATTCACTTTTAAGGAGGAAAGCCTTTTAATGACGTACCGTTACACCACGTAGAAATGGAAAAAACTAGCATGAAGTTCATGATGAATACTGTCACACAACGAATTTAGTTTTGGCTGCCCAATGTGTCCGAACGGAACCTTAGTGGAGGGGCTTCTGCGCCCCCCCTCCCCCTCCGCTTTTCAAAAGAAACACACATGCTCAACGAAAGACACCCGCTACTAGATATCCTAGCTTCTAATGAATCTCATGTTCGCAGAAGGCACCAAAGACTGTCTGAAACGTGTGTATACGAAGTCCCAGCTAACAAGCACCATACTTTCAAAGACAGGAACTGTGATGCATGAAGAAAACCTAGCACATATTGTTTCGTGTGCACTGTCGTAGTGGCGAGAAATTTGTCGCTTGTGAGATTTATTAACTAAATAAAGTAAATGTTGCAACTCAAGAAGTACTCACCCAATTATTAAAATGCGTACGAACATCTGTACGCATGTTTAGTTAAGTGACATGTAACCGGTTTTTTTTTTCGGCAACGTACTAATAGGGACTCGTTTTTTTTTTTTTGCTGTCGCAAAAGCCCCACACGAAATGTGAAAAGTGAACTGCTACTACGCTCCCACATGGGTAAGAAAGGACCGACCTCGAGTGCTGTTACGGGACGAACGCAGTGTGTCACACTTTTACAGGTATTTCTTGAACTCGATGGTAATCCACGGTCGCTATCATATTGTCACGCGGTGGTCATATTGTGCCGTGGCCGACAGATACGATTGGCAACGCGGCCAGAGCACTGGCCTAATCATTTCCTGAGTTTTTTTTTTTACTAGGACATAGACTTGTGTCAATTTACTCTGTATCGATAGATGTTCTAAAAGGATAATATCCGGGAACATGACACCTAGGAAAAAAGTTTAGCAGCATATTACGCTCTGTGTAACACTGGGAGGCGAAAGCCTGCTCCACACGTGGGAATGCATCAAATTATGGAATTGGGGAGTACCCGCCACGCTGGTCTTGTGGTTATGGCGCTTAGCAGCATACCCGAAGGTCGCGGTATGGAATCCCAGCCATGGCGGCCGCATTTGCCATGGACGAGTAATGTAGAGGAGTGTGCACTCAGATTTATCTGCGCGCTTAAGTACCCCAGGTGGCAAACGCTTGCAGAGCCCTCCAGAACGGCGTTCCTCATAATCACATCATGGTCGTGAGAAGTAAAACCCCAACTAGCATTTTTATCGTCATATTACAATCGGGCACCATGCTTCTTCCAAGATAAACGAGCCGCATTGTGAGACATATGAACTGAATTATGTTTACGGTTCTGTCGATTGCATTTTTCCTTCCCCATTTGAAGCTTCCTGCGTAACGTGGTGTTCCACGACACCCGGTTTCGGCGCGCCTGTGGCCAAACGACGATGCTACGCGATGACATTATCATGTGACGTCACACAGTCACACGATCTCTGACGTCATAGATATTTCACGTGACGTCACAACACGTAGTCATCAATGAAGACGGTCACGTGGGCTTTTGTACTGACCACTTTATTCGCCGGCCCTATTTCGCTGGAAGGAACCACTCAACGGGGCACTTGTGGCTTTCGCCTTACTAAGTTTGTACCCTTTTCCCCGAATGTACCGACGTGCTCAGTTTTCGATGAGCTACGCAATTTGCATTCCTAGAGCAATGGTGCTGCGACTGTGTTATGGGCACGTCCCAGTAGACTACTGTGGTCGTCCGAAAGAAACATCTGGTGGCCAAGGATGACCTGTGCGGATTTGCGATGTGCGTCGTTCAGCCCGAGCGCGCGTGTTCGCGATGTTCCGTTTCTGCACCATCGAGAGGAGAGAACGTGAATAGTTAAGACGCCTACAACAAGCAGCTGAGGAAACTGTAGACCCTGGCG
>JALIZH010016546.1:0-49233 GCA_030522465.1 Rhipicephalus appendiculatus
GTATTTCAATCGGGCCCGCACCTTGTCCAAAGGTACATTGCATACCTTCATATCGCGAATCCATGGCCTTGTCACCGGAGATAAAGAGGCAAAGAACCCCATTAGCTGTAAAAATTTGGGCAGCTTGAACTGGTGGTGCAAGGCTGGACTAACAGCGGAGCTGGGGCCAACCTAGTACCTACTCAGTCGGGGCCACGGATGGGATTAGTTTAATTCAGCGTGACTTGACCAAGCGTGGCTTAATCTGGCACGGGGTTCGCTGAGCATAGCTTAACCCCTCCAGGCGCGAGTTAAGGTACACTGTCTACAAATGTGTCGAATTCACATTGCATAATTCCAAGGCACTCAATATTACATTCCAAGAAAGAAAATTCAGCAATGTGTTGTTTTTTGTGAGTTTTAGTCATTAATTGTAATTAGTATGTAATCAAATATATCATTTTTCTGCAGTCAGTCACGTTCTGTTTTGACATGGAAAGAATGAAGTCATAGGCTGCAATTATGTGCGCAAGTAGCTTTTGGTTGTATTCATTTCGGGAAAAGAAAAGTAGCGCTTTTGACTTTGGTCCTGGAGCACGGCACGTCGAGCGACCCGTTGAACCTTGCAGCACCTTCACTAAAGTGATCGATTACAGTGATGTGCAGCACACTGATCTTTGACTATGGAGAAGGTTCAGTTAATCCAATGAGCAGCGTGTCTTGGTCTCTTTTCGCCACAAGTTGACACTATTAGCATAAACCAGTTGCGTGCGCAAACGTAACCACTGCCGCTGAAGGGTTTAATCAACCACGACTCAATCTGTATTTGTCTTAATCCGGCTTAATCCAGATCAGTATATATATCCACACACATACACTGGCTTGATCACGGAGGGTCGGAATTGGTAGTTTTGATTTTTGGATTAAGCTGGATGAGCACAATCCGGGTCAATCTGCATTAGCATAGCCTGGCCTAACCCTCGACGTGGCTAGGCAAACTCGACTTAATCTGGGTTAGCTTAGTAATTAGTCTCACTTAATTAGTCTTAATTTGGCTTAACTTAGCGAGGCTTAGTCACTCTGGGCTCAAGTAGGCTAAACTGAGCTTAACTTGACCATGCTCTTAATTAGACTTGACTTAGACATAATTATAGTCTTAGATTAATTAGGCTTGATCATGCTTAACTTATTGTGTTGTGCGGGCTAGGCTCAGTTGTGCCCGATGCTAGGCTACACTAGACGCCATATAAGGTAGAGGCTGTTCATGATGATGATAGTTTCTGTTTGCACGGTACAAACGAAAAGCTTAACAACTGCTCTGTAAAAAAAAAATGATGACTTAGCAAAAGAGCCTTGAATTTGCAATCCTTAAATGATATTTTGCAGCCGAGCCCTGTGTTTTCTAACTCCCACACATTTACACTCGAGCCCATAAATTAGGCATTCCACATTTTTAATGTTAGGCGCATGATGTATAAATGCGACTTTGAGCCATTTGGTGTGTAGCACACAAGAAGCAGACTGTATATTGTTGATACAAAGTAAGGATCCCGAAGAATCTGTGGTAGAGTGTCCAAGAAAACAGGCGCATGCTCAGTGAAATTTGAACCTGCTTACTATGTTATAGTGCGCGGCGAATTGTGCAAGCCTCGAAACGTACTGCACTGAGAAACTCGTTAACACAATTATCTCATATCGAAAGTATTGGCCTGAATTTCCCCAGTGTCGCGAGAAGCTTCATGGCATCATTCAATCAGTTTTCAGCCTCCAAAAGTGCAGCACCCGCCCATGGCAATGAAAAGTGGTGGCGCTCTTGTATTCAAGTTTATGGTGAAACACGATGCAGAGCAGCAACATGTATACATGCGATACATCCGCTGATCGCCAGTGTGCAGAGAGATCTAGAGCAAAAATGGTACTCGAGAGCAACTGTAAAAGGACAAACTCGGCATGCGGTCCCACATGAAGCCAGTTGGCCAATAGTGACGCAGCGTCAGCCATGGAGAAGACTGTGGAGGAGAAAAGGAGAGAACACTCGCTGTCTTTGAAGTATGCTGCTACTTGACAAAATTTCGGGGCCTTTACGCATCTCAGTGGAACTTTTGCTTAGCAAGGCAGGTACACATTTGACCAAAACGCGTTTGTAAACAAGCAGCGGCCTCCCGGCATGCCTCCCATTCGTGGTCTCAGCTTCGCACAAAATGTTGCTTGAAATGCAACTTGATAAATACACTCCAGAAAAAATTTTCGCATTGTAATTGCACAAAAATTAGTTATTTTAGTTCCCCATGAGACTGTTTGGCGTAGCGCACACCCACAAGGACAAAGAAGGACACGCACTGTACACACACAGCACTACTGTGTGTGTGTGTCCTTCTTTGTCCTTGTGGGTGTGCGCTACGCCAAACATTGTCATGGATCATAACCAACTAGCCCAACAATGCGCCTTGAGTTATTTTAGTGGTCTGTAGTTTTAAAAAGTATATTATTTGTGCAGAGATGCAGACAGTTCATGTCGTTGGGAGTTATGTTGTTAGGCCACCTGGCAAACCTGGCGTGGAAGCGCCACTGCATCTTTTTCATGCCGGGGTGCTTTCGCGTCGGTTGCAATACAGGCACCGCGTTTTATCACTCGCGAAAAACTCATTGTGCGTCCAGCTTAACGGAACACACCTGCAGGACAACGAAGGCAGTGCGAGACACATGAAGTTAATTTTTTTTTTTTTTTCAGATGTCTTGTGTTCATAGCTATGAAAAATGCAGCTAGCTTGCATTAAAGAGCGTATGATAGCACGACTCTGTGTTCTTGTCAGCAGATGGCCTTCTAATCACATTTCCAGTCACCATCTTGTTGGTACAGTAGAGCATAGCCTGCAAAGCTTTTTCTTTCTGCTGGCTTTTTTCTTTCTGCTGGCTTTTTCTTTTCTGCTGGCTTTTTCATAGCTGCCGTGGTGGGGCAGTGGTTAAAGTGCTTCGCTGGTGACCTGAAGTAAGCGGGCTCTATCCCAGTCGTGGCAGCTGCATCCAGATGGAGGCAGAACGATAGAGGGCCATGTACTATCGCGCTCAGTATGAGCGACACCACACAAGCGTATGGCTGAGCGCACTGCAAGGTTGTAGAGTGGCATATTTTTGAGTTATCGGGGTATAGTTGCGTTGTTCCTGCAAGCGCACATCGCTCCCACTTGCTCGCTTTTACCCTCGCCATTCTTTATTTGGAGGAACCTTTTGCCGCTTATTTAGCCTTATTGAAGGAAAATACAAAGTTCGGGCATCAAGCCACAGCAGCAGTTGTTTTCGAAGCTTTATGTCGCGACGGAGCAAAATGCGGGGAAGCGTGAAAGCAAGTGAATGTGATGCGCACTCGCAGGAACAGCCAGCCCGTCCCCTGATAGCTCGAAAACATGTCACGATCGGCACCACCGTACAACCTTACAGTGCGCTTGGCCACACGCTTCTGCAGTGTAGGTTGTACGGAGTGCAATAGTACTGTGCAATATCAGCTCATGGTAAAGAACCCCAGGTGGTAAAAAACTTGCGTCATAATGATATTCTGGTTTCGCCCCGTAAAACCCGAGAAGTCACCTGCTGTCTTTGTCAGAACCTGAACGAAACTAGAAATAGCTGCTGTCTTCTCGGCTGTCTTATTTAGCTGTCTACGCTACGGTGAGTATTGGAACACAGCCCCAGTTGAAGCAAGGCATTACCTGTATTCACCAACACAAGAAAAAAAAAATGAAACTATATTCAATATTTAGAGGAAACGCATGCAATCTGTGGCTTGGTGTGCGGGCTTGTGATTTTTTTGGGTTGGGGGGTTAAGGGTGGTTTGTTTGGGTGGGGATGGGTGGGTGGTGCCTATGTGTGGGGCTGTGCTGATCCTGTTGTTGTGGTGGTTGTGTGTCGCTTGTAGGTGTTTCACCAGTGGATTGATAGTCAGGTTCAGGCGAGCTGCCGATGCTGAACGCTGCTGCGTAAGAATAACCATCTCTCTCTCTCGCACTCACTGGCGTGTGTGTGTTCCTGCTTGCTTTGAGTGCACTTGGCCACTGCTGCTGCTTTCTGCCGCACCCTTTCCTCCTCTGCTTGGGGGGCTGCGCTGGTGCATTGGCGATGGCCTGTATGCCCGATCTGAACACGTTAGATGACTCACTACTGGTTAGCGGGGGCAGTGGTGGTGGTGGTGGTGGTGTTAGCAGCGGTGGTGAAAGGGGCTTGCTGGCACCGAACAGGGGAAAGCATGACCACAGTGCAAGATACTTGCGAGACCGTTTTGACCAGATAAAGTAACAACGCTGCATGCCATTGGGACGACGCAACTTCAAGACCAAAAGGCATTGCTGTAGCAGTAGGCTCTTCACGGGAAATATGAATTTCATAGTCGGTGAACACAGCTATGGCACGCTATCAACCACAGCTGGAAACGCATCTCCCGATTTTCGCTCGTGAAAAACGCGACGTGCAGCGAGCACCATACATAGCGGTATAGCAACAGTACATAAAGCATTTTACGTCTTGAAGTTGCTGCGTCCCACTAATAGATATCTGCTTCCTTTACTGGACAAATGGACACGCACCATCGTTACCTTATCTGGCTGAACGCACCTCACAAGCAAGACGATGCCTCCATTTAAAGAGCATATATCTTCCACTGTTGGCATGGCGGAGCTCACTTTTGAAAATAACGTCTTGTAACTGGGGTAAATTGTTTTTAATACTGCAGGCATTGTTTTCATTCTGGGTTACAGTAGCAGGGGTGTGTCCAGGGAGATATATGGTGGGTCTGGGGCTGGATTCACATCCCCCTGTGGACTGTGAACGTGGCAGCAGATGGGCAGGCATCAGTCCTTTGGGATGAGGTCTTGCAAACGTATCACTTTCCGAATATTTGCTTGCCCTCCCACAATTTTCCAAAGCAATTCATTTTGCTACGCTTCGCCGTTTGCTGACGAAACTGTGGCATTTGGCGAGCTGTGAGATGGTGTGTGAATGTCCGAAAATTAAGGCATGTGCGCGATCTCGTCGCTGCTTTCAATTGCTCTGCAAGCAGGTGATCCGACGGAGAACCAGAGCATTTAGTATGAACTGTACAAGACGGCCACCTAACTGGTGCAGGTGCCAGGTGTCAGCACGGATGTGCCTTGGTTTTGAAGAGATGTTTGCATCTCTGTAGATTCCATTCTTGTTGCAACTCAACTACACTGTGGAACAGCTTGTTAGTGTGAGGGCCACTCTATTTCCTGGCAGCACTTTAGGGCGCTGCAGTGTGCGACCAAATAGACTTTGGCCACATTTCCTGCATTGCCAACATGCTATGCACACCTAATCACTGTAGGATACCTGTCAACTCCGCCGAACGTTTTGTAAAGGCTTCACATTTGGCCAGGTTTTACACTCTTACTAATGTTATGCAACATTCCGTGATAAAAAAAAGTTCTGTTTTTAGAAACTTTGTCCACCACAGTGGTGTAGTGGTTAAAGTGCTCAGCTGCTGACCCATAGATAGTGGGCTCGATCGTGGCCCCGGCGGTCACATTTCGATGGAGGCGAAACACTAGAGGCCCCTGTACTGTGCGATGTCAGTGCACATTACAAAACACCAGATAGTCGAAATTTCCGGAGCCCTCCGCTGCGGTGTCCCTCATAATCCTATCGTGGTTTTCGGACAGAAAACCTCAGCTAATATTATTATTATTATCATCATCATCATCATTATTATTATAGCTTTCAGAAACCTTCTCTGTGAAGTTCTGATAGTGAAAAAAATGCAGGCAACTTTTTTCGAGCAAGTTTGCACTGGTTAATTAAGGTGTCTTAAAAATTTGCACCATGTCATAAAAGCAATGTTTGGCATGTTGCTATTTATAGATAGCTTCATCTTGAAATGTGCTGCCAGGAATTCACAAAGACCAAGGAAACGGAGGACACACTCGGGGGGGGGGAAGTATTTCTTGGTCTTTGTCAATTTTGGGTCGTACTTTGCAAGATAGTCATACCAATTAGCTCACATTGTAGCCTTATTAGCTAGTTATAGCCGTGGGCTTGCTGCTTGTACGCTGCTTGTAAAGTTATGCTGCAGAATTTTATAAGGTGTGTGTGATTCCCTGATGAGGTATGCGTGCTTGAGGCAGGTGTTAAAAAAAGTTTTCGTTAGTGAGTAATTTCCACTGCTCTACCTAAAGCCCCTTCCTGTATTTCAATACCTTCTGTATACTGCTGCAGTGGTCATCCTGAGTTTTGTTGCGATTCCTGACAAGACCAATTATCAAGCTGGCTTTGCAAGAACAGCATTGATGTCTAAAATAATGCAAGCTATTAAACAAAGCAAGCATCTGGGCGAGCTTCGCAGAGCTACAGCGTACCATTCGTACAGGAAGGCAGTGTAATAGCAAGGTGATGTCGCTGCGCCATTATGAGCTTCTCCATTTGGCTGGGCACCGACTGGCATTGCCAGAGCAATGGTGCACTGTCCAGAGATGATTGTGGAGGCCACAGTTAGCCATAAAAGTCACATAAGCAATGGATGGGTGACGCCACTGCTTCGGGAGTTGCTGCAACTGGTCGCCATGATGTCACAAGATGTCTACTCATATCTGTTCTTGGGCTCATGTTATTATTGCAAAGGGAGAAGATGCAGATACCACTAATGCTGGAGTGATCGTTTGGATCGGCTGCTCAATTTTATCGACGAGCCAAAATAGTAGTTTTCTAACCAAGAGTAGCCATGTGTGACTCTTTCCAACCAATCACTTGGTGACTTCAGTGTGCTGAAACATTTGCAACCAGCATAGTTGTGCATCCTCTGATAGTTGCCGTTGGGAATGAGCCCTAAAGCTGTTCAATGAGAGTTGAGAGCTCGGTGAAATCGAGTTGAAAAACGTTTATTGTAAAAGGAATGGATTTGGGATGCAGTTGGGGGGGGGGCCATAGGCAATGTCTCCACTGGCCTCAACAGTCTGCCATGTTTGGTTGAGGAGCGCCCCTTGGGACTCTTCTTTTCTCGCTTGCGAGCCAGGTCTCCCATTGCTCAGTTCTTTTTGCGCCGAAATTTGAGACTTATGGATGGTCTGAGCTCGCGTTGCTCATTAGGTGGGGAAGAGTTGGTTGGCCCCCCCACACCATGGTCAAGTGTCTGAATTCATGGTTTTGCCATACCGAGTGGACACGAAAAGCACGCCAGATTACTAGAAGCTGGTGCAAGCATAGACTTCAAGGGCTCCTGCTCACACTGCAAGGCCAAAAGCACTTGCCTCTTATTCCTTCCTTTTTTTTTCTGACATGACTTTTTTTTTCGTTCGTTTTTTTACATTTGGTGCAAGGTGGCAGCTTTGCTGCACTCTTGTCTTTTGTTCTGAGGTGTGCATCACTTGACTTGGATTTTCTTGTCTTGTTTTCTCCCTTGATTTGGTACCCTTCCTCTCTTAACCAGCCGGACTGTCGGCAAAACTGAGTTTCGTTGGGTAAAAAGAACGGCACTGGTTGGTGTGTACTGCAACTCGGGTCACAGATGCATGCGTTTTCTCTTCACCTTCCGACACACACGTACACTTCACAACACATCTCCTTCACGTGTGTGTGTGCTGGGTTTTGCTCCATCGGTGCCCGTGGCACCACTTTTTGCGGTATTAACTATGTGTTACAGGTGTGATGTTTGCTCTTAACATGTTGTCAGAGGTTTCCTGCCGACGTTTGCGGACGGGGGCGCATGACGTATGGCCGGCAACCTTAGCAGCCGCTGCTATGCTAAGTTTCATAAAAAAGGTGCAACGCTACGGAAGCTAGCGAGACTTCACCAAGACATAGTTCAATGATTTTACCTCCCGTAAGGTGATTGTTCTAAGCGCAGAACTCTTTAAGCTTTTCATTGCGCCGGGTAGTGCGAACAGTAATTATCATCATCATGAACCGGTACACGCTCGCTTCGTCCTCTTCAACTTATGCGTCGCTCCCACAGCACGTGCGCCGGTTTGCCCTGCACGGTATACAATAAGTGTAATGGGCGTGTCTATTATGTGACTCAAAATCACGTAACGCCTAGTCACGCGGTTAAAAATCACGTTACGATAGTGACATGACTAAAACCAAGTAACGTCACATAATAATTAGTCGCGTGACATGTTCCAGCCAAGAACCACGGAACAGCTAATCACGTGACTAAAATAACATCACGTAACAGGTAGTCGGTGACATGTCTATAGCCAAGTCTAGCCATTCTTCGTACTACTAGAGCATCACTAGCAAAAGCTTGGCATTACTAGCAAAACTTTGCTAGGTCGAACGCTGTCTCCGCTGATAGCCATTAGTGCAGGCTGTGCATTTTTACTTCTTGTTTTTAGACTGAGTAATGAATGAAGATGCTTTGTGCCTTGGAAATAAACAAACCCCATTAATTGTACGGTTGTCAATAGGTTGTTCTGGAACACTTAGCGTCTTTGTTTTCGTTTTGTGGCCACCACGATTAGTTCTGGAAGTGCACAGCCAATTGCAGAGGCCACGCTTACGACGACGAAATCCTAGCGTGAGATGCTCAGACTCGCACATTTTCCTGACCGAACCTTTTAGCATAGCTTCCACAGCGTTGCACCTGATGTGTGATACGGAGCACAGTTGCACATATCGTGGAGAATTTCACTCGACATCTAGCCACATTCTGGCAGAGTCCTTGCAGAGCCATGGATATTGCGTAATTTGACAAGTTGTGTAATGACAAGTTGTGTGTTTGACATCGCTGTGATAGGGGAAGGTGTAAGACTGTGTGAACTGGCAACACTGCAGGACAGGGCATGGGCTATGCCTTTCTTTTACGCATACGTTAGGCAAAGTTCATTGGCTTGAGAGGCACTCTAGGCAGACTATGTTGAAAAAACAAAAAAGAATCGACACATTTGTGTCGGTGATACGTGAGCAGCCCTGCCAACACTTCTTTGCCCTGAGATCGGTGCTCTGCTGATTAGGCTACGAGCTTATTTGCGTTGAAAAGGGGAATGCCACGTTTGTTAAGGGAGAAATATGTTGGGCAATGACAGGAGCCAAAGCCAGAAGCGACGCCGCGACGCAAGGACTGCGCTTGGGTGTTTTGTCACAGTGGTAAAGAAGCAACAGTGAATGTCATGAGAAATGCAATACGCCATTTAATGTCTATTTGTACCTGAGCGGGAGGTGTGGATCTTTGTTTGTTGACGTTATGAGGTTTGGCAGACATTTGCTCATTGGTAATTAATACCCTGGATAATCATCTGTGGCTGTTGATGGCGTGAAAGGGAGACCATAGTTTGACGTCTGGGCTGGAAAGAAGTCATAATGTTGCTTTTCGTATGTACCATGACATGGTATAAAAAAAAGAACAGGGTTTCGTCCCTATGTGCAAGTCTGCCAAGTATTTCTGTGATGGTTTCATCCCTAAGTGTGTGTTTTGTGCTCCTCTTTGATGTTGAGTGTGTGGTTACTGATCTGGTCGCCCTCTCTTTTTCTCTTTCCCGCCTTCTGCTCGGCACGGGGGCGTTTGCTGCACCGGCGGCTGACTCAGGATCAGACGGAATCGGCAGCAATACTGAAGATCAAGGAGAGCATGCAGGAGGAAGCCAAGAGGTTTGAGAAGGACACGCCCGCCGAGCCCCCGGACTACTTCATGCAATAACCGGGGGCCCCCCCCGCCACCCCCGCCGCCGCCACCACCGCCACTGCGCGCGCGTGGCCGAGCAAAGTCAAAGCCGCAGCCGAAGAAGAAGGCCGCCACTAGGGGGGCGCGGGAGGCGGCGCCAGCCACCGTAGCCGTTCGTTCCCGTCTTTCGAGGACTGCCGCACCGCACGACCGGAAAGGGCCCGTGACGCGCCGCAGGAAGGGGCATGTGTGACTTGGGGCCCCCCCCCTCGGACGTGTCTTTGCGGCCTCTTGATCCCTTGGTTGTGCCCTCCTGCCCCGGAGACTTTTGGTTTCCCGTGACTCTTTTTCTTTTTTTCGTCGTCAGACGGACCGTTGGCACTGTCTGCAGTGACTCAAACTTGCGTGCGCGTTGTCGGTCACGTGACGGAGGCAGTGTCGGCTAACGTGCTGTCGTCATCTTTCGGTTTAGAGAGCTCGTGCCCCGTCACAGCTTGGTTTGCGGCTGCTGCGCACGTACGTGCAAGTTTGTAGGCATCGCTGAATCTCGTTGCCTGGGGCAACAAAGCTGCCACTGACTCTTGCCTGCTACAGTGCCGTAGCAAGCCGTTGCCATGGCAATTGAGAGTTAGCCATTCCTATCTGCGGTTGTGCACACACCATTCTTCTTTATAATGCCCCCCTCAATTATTAACGTTCTTCCTCACTCGAAGCACACGGCGGTGACAGCGCCGTGCACGTCCCGCGCAGCAGTCCGAGCCAAGCCGCGGCGGTGTAACCCTCGCTCCGGGCAAGAGCTTCTTCTTCCCCCTACCCGAGTATGTGCTGCATCGTTTTTCATTGGACCATGCCATGGGAACTGGCCGTGCGGTGGTGCGCTTGTGGTGACTGTGCGCGGCTGGAGGAACTGGCGGATGTTGGGCCTTCATCCCGGAGAGACACTCGTTACGCTTCTTCCTACTTTTTGCTGCAGTGTGCCCCGCTGAGTTAGTTTTTTTTTTTTATTATTATTATTTTGCTGGCCGTCGTGTTCCTCGTCCTGGAGGAACTTTCTGTCGCTCTCTTTCTTTCTGTCAAAAGGAGGGTTGTTTTTCTGCTGGGCTGGGTGGGTGATGCATGTGGAACATTCTCTTCTTTCTTCTTGTTGGCAGCTGGCAACTTGTCTATTCCTTTGGGGGGCGTTGCCTGTCGCCAGAACGACGGTGTAGTTTCGCGGACCAGTGCCGCGTGACCGGTGCGAGGGGCCATCTGCGGATCCGCGCTGTCATTCTTTCTAGCACAAGGCCAGGCACGGTTTAGGGGTTGGGCGGGGCTGCTGGACTCTCGGATTCCCGAAGGGCACGGTCGTCGTGTCTCGGACTTTTCCTCCATCTCGTTCTCGGAGCTGGCGTACAAGGGAAACATCCTCTCAGATCACGACTGCCTCCCCGAGATCGCAAACAGAGGAGGACGTAAAACAAAAAATTCAGCCGTGGTAACACCACGTAGCGTTGTGGTCGGTAGCAGAGTTAGCCGGCGATGTCGTGGTTTTTCTCCGCGCTGTTCACATAAAACTGTTGGTGGGGACTGGCTTGCCACTGCAGACTGTGGCAGCTGCCATCCAGACCTGGCATGCTAAGTCTCTGAAGCAGCTTGTGAGGGATGTCTGGTGTGGACGCAAACGGTGGGCGGTGTTGCCGTGCAGTTCCAGACCACAGCGTTTGACCACCAAGCTGCGGTGAGTGCGAGCACGCACCGCCCTGTTGCATAGTGGAGGAGTGTGTGAGGACTTGGTGAGAGGTTGGGCTTGTCGGTGGAGGCATACGTACGTTGTGCTGGATGTGTAGGCTTTGTTTTTCTCTTTCTTCCCAATCTTCGTTCAGCCATTTCAGCTTTACGGGCTTATTTCTCGCTATGGGTTTACGCGCCATGTACTGGCTCTTAGATTTTCTTTGTATTCTTTCTCGCTTTTTTCGCAATTGCCTGAAAAACAAGAATGAATTAGTGTTCATTGCTCAGTTCGTTCAGGGCACTGTGACGGCATCGTCTGCGAGCATCTAAGTGAGATATGGGAGCTTTCGGTTTTATCTTGCTGTCTACGTGACGGCAGTATTACTATAAACGTCTTGACGTATGGGCAGTTGCAGACGGTTGCGCACCGGTATTTCCCTTGAGAGCAGTCTTGGTGCTTTTCTTTACTTTTCAAGACTTGCTTTTTCTTCCGAGCTGAAGAGGAAACTCTGTCAGTGAGCAAGGTCTGTTTTCCATAGATTTTTCTTTTTTCGCATCGCATGCCTCAGGCATTTATCCATAGTGCAGCGGCAATTTTATGCCACCGCTGCCGTTTCGATCGCGCGGAGGACCTCGTTGCAACGGGCAGCGTAGAGAGTCGGACGAGCACGCTTTTTACGTTGCCGCGCAGTGTTTGCGGAGAGGGTCCTCATTCATACAGTGCGCGGCCTCTCTCGCTAGCACTTAATGGGTCCCGAGAAGAGGTTGCACAAACAAACAAACAAAAAAAAAGACTGAAAGAAAAAAAGCGCGTTGTGTGCGCAGACCACTGGGACTCTCTCAGAGCAGAAATCGTTGAGGGGAAATACATTTTTTTTTTCCTTTTCTCCTCTGTAGAAGCAACTTGTAGTTGGAAGAATGTGAGCGTGTGTGTAATTGAGCTGCGAGTGAATGTTTGAGTGGTGTCGATAGTGAGTGCATGTGTGTGTGTGTGCTTGAAGTGTGTGTGCGTGTCGGTGGGTTTTCATGCACGAGTCTTGTGTGAATGCAACCTGAAGTGGTTTTGGGGGGAATAGATTGTGCATGTGTACATAATATATGTATATGTAGGGGTACAAGGATTACAGAAGGTGTGAGGATTAAAAAAAAAACAAAGATGTTTAGAGAGAGTTCTACACTGGTTGCATTTTTTGAGGCTTTTTCCTCATTCTGTTTTTTTTTTTTTTTTTTGTAACGTTTTTTTTTCTTCCTTCCCCCTATCTCCACGACACACAAGCGCTCCTGATTTGCTTATTCCGCATGCAGCGCTTAATTCCTCGTCTCTGGCTGCATGTCGCATCGGCCGTGTCCATATCGCAGCGGTGGGACAACACTTCATCATGCGAGCTTCTTTCCCAGCGCTCTTGGTGATCGTCGATGCTGTCGCTTTCAATTTCTAGGGGCTATGTGCCGCGACGAGCTGCTTTGCAGCGGACTACCGGACGGAGGCGTTGGCACAGTTGAGTTAGAGCAGGCGGCGATTCGATTTCGTTGACACCGCCTGGTCCCGTTCGGCTGCACTGCGTTTCTCGACACCCCCCTTGCCCCCCTCTAGTGTGTCGCCTCTTGCCACCATTCGAAGGAGCCGCGCGGCATCAGGTTTTCTTCTCGTCACAGCGTTGGGGGGGGGGGGGGGGGAGGGGCGAGGGGGGGACAACAGTGCTGCGACTTACCTGGTTCGTTCGCAAGGGGGGAAGGGCAAGCGTTTCTTTAATCGAGGCGGGGGGGCTAGGGTAAAAACAGCGAGCAGCACTACATGCTTTGTATATATATGCATATGTACACACACGACACATATATGTAAACCGGCAGGTGAGTTTAACGAGGTGAGAGCAGCTGTGTGCGAGGTGCCCGTGGGTTTTTTTTTTTTTTTCCTCTTTTTTTTATCAACTCTCCGGCTTTGCCTTCCGCACGCGGCCGAAGCTTCGTCGTGCGGGGGCGAAGCCGAACGACAACTACAGAGGGGTCCTGTTGGTTTAATTTATAATACACGCGGCGCTCTCCGCATTTCTCTCCTTCGCCTGTGTATCACCTTGTGCATGTGTACTCTCTCCCTCCCTCCCCCGGAAAAAAAAAATCGTATGAAACAAAGTGTTTCTGTTTAACGGGTGTCCGTGTCGCTCACTCGCCGTTGGCTGCGATTGGATGCAGAATCCAGGTAGCCATAGAGTTTCCGACAATATTTACTACACTCTGTGACAACTTTTCTTGACAACACTGTCGAAGCTAGAGAACCGGTAGTGCCTGCCATCTACCGTTCCAAAAAATAGTACTTAAGTTTACTGATAATTTTCTCATTGGCCTTCCTGAAACAAATGCTGCTTTATTTATTATGAGACTCAAACAGTTGCCGGAAGTCATAGGTGAAGTATAGTTGTTCACTTTGCAGGAATGCCTTCCTTTTCTTTGCCTTTCTTAGACAGCACCAGCTTTCAGCACGCCCATTTTCCAAAGTAAACGTGGCGTCCTTAACGTAGTGGGTCATTGTGCGGCTGCAAACACACTGTTTAGTTCTCCAAGGAAAATATACGCGTAATATGACTCTAAAATGTACACTGAACAATCGGAATGTTTGTTCCATTCGCATTTTTTGCGTGTATAGTTTTATAAATGCGTTAACGATGCAGGCGAGTAAAATCAAAACCAGCCGCAAGCTGCCGTACTACTTACGTAGCTACACGAATGTGTGGAGGCCCCGCCTCCTATCCTTCACTCCACTGCAAAGATGAGTTGTCACCGAGTATAGAAGGAACTGTGGTGCCGTGATCATTCAGCCACAATGGAAATGATGGGATTTGCGTAGACTTCGTGTTTGCTGCTTCGAATGCGCTTGCGGCATTGTTAATGTTAGGGCTTAGAATTTCATACTATAACCAAGAGAGGAAAGTGTCGCTGCGATCTTTGTACCACCATAAGAATGATGGGAAGTACAGGCTTCGGATTGGATAGCGTTAGCTAGCGAACTGTTTACGGATTGTTTTTTACAGTTTCAGTTTCGTTCTTCGCGCAGCGTGGGTAGTGGGGTGCGGTGCAAAGCATTCAAGCAGTTCAAAGAGGCTGAAGACCGCTAGGTCTCTTGGTTTGCTGCGGCATTGCAGCTTTACATGTTGTATTTGACAGTTTTAGTGAAGCGTCGTGCACTCACCGCAGCACATAGATGTAGCGTCCCATGCCAGTGCAGGATATCACAGAGTCTGCGTCTTCTTACAAGCTCGTCTTGCCAAAACTCATTCAGATCGACTGCAAAATGACGGCGAAGCTAATTAGGGCGCACCGTCATTATCGTCTGATTCGTCTTTATAACAAAACGAGAGATGCGTTGGGGGGCAGGCCACTTGGACAGACAAGCCTGGCATCGCAGCAGATGATACATTAAGTGTTTCTCGCTCAATTCTGTTCTGTTATTTTCCATAAATAGATAATGCGTACTTTCGAGGGAAAAACAAGCGTGTTTGTTTTCAACTGTTGTAAAAAATAATTCATTATATGCTGATGCTAAACCTGGAACACAATAGCAGAGCAATGCATACCCTGGCAGTTAAATCTGCCCAGGTTTCACTTCCATCTCATGGTTACGGAAGCTTTTTGCAATAAGTTGTACGTACAAAAGAATTAAGCAAGTTTTAATTGGAAATGACTTCATATCACTTAGTTTTACACTCGGAAAACAAGCGTCGCGAATCTCAAGAACATAATCCATTCGAAGCAGATCCGAAGCCTGTATGTCTCATCATTCCCATGGTGGTACAACCGCCGCTGAAGGAGCCCGCATAGACACTTGCGCCAGATTCGTTGGACTTTTGTTTTTGATAAAATAACGACTCGTGAACGTTGTAAGCTGATTTGTACTGGTCAGCCTAAAAGAGCCAAGGTAGTGAACTGCGACTGCAGCTTTGTCTTGTGACAAAGCTGCTGGCTGCAGGCCACATGGAACCGAAATAGTGAAGCTTAAGCAAATCCATTTGCTACCCATCATTCCGGGCGGTCAGGAGTGTCATGCTATTTGCCTCGAGATCTTGGAGTGGCGCCCTCTCGCGTGTGACGTCGGAGCGGGGACTCCGCTCTCAACCGCGCCGCAGCAGCCGCTGCTCCTGCACGTGGTTCGTCTGCTTCAGGCGAGAACTTTGTCGAACGAACAGCCTCGCGAGGGTGAACTAACGCCTGCAACGAATGTTTCCGAGTGAAGTTATGAACTTGTTTTAGTTGCGGCCCAATCGGCAGGGCCAAGAAATCTCACGGATGGCCGACGAGCACGCCGATGCCACCGACCGCATTGCTGGTAAGAAAGTGAAACTATGCGCGAGTGTTCTTGCTCGTCATCTACAGTTTCCGCTGTATAGTAATTATTACGAATGTTTCTTTCGATATTTCAGTAAGCGTGCCTTTCTCCAGCATCTACAAGTATGTAGATTAAGCTTGCGAAACGTCGTGGTGTCTCCATGGTCAAATCATATCGGTCGTGAAACTTGGAACGAAAAGTTTCGAAAACCTAATGCCACAGACATCAACGCCCGTCGTACGATTGAAGCACGACTAGGTGAGGAGGGGACAAATAAAGAAAATCAAAAAACTGGAGAGAATTTTGTTTCGAATACTCATAATTTTATATATGCCAATGTAAACTAGATGTTTACTTTACGGTTTATCTGACACTTGGCTAAACTGTTGATTGCCTCATGTTTTGGTCGAGCGCCATAAATGGGGGGGGGGCGTATGCAGACAGTCGGCTATCTGGGCTTGTGTTTAGTTCACGACCTCCTCTATAAACTTTCGACCTGCTCACCGGCGCCACCCCTTACGGGGGGCGCATGGAGCTAAAAATTTGCGCGTAGGGACCGGAGACACTGCCAGGTGGCGCCACGACTTACCCCCGTAGCAGACGACGCACGACCGTCGTGGTGCCCTCGTGTGTGCGCGTTCGTCGCATTGTTTACCAGTTTCCAACGCGTGGATCGAGCAAACCGCAGATATAACGTCTCAAAGCAACATTCTAGCTGTGAGAAGCACTGGTGGTTGGCTCCGGGATGTTCACTACCAGACAGGGGCGTAGCCAGAAATTTTTTTCGGGGGGGGGGGGGGGGGGGGCTTTGTATGTGCGCGTGTACAGTGGCGTAAATCCATAATGACCACAAGGGGGGGGACACACATATTCCAACGGCGGCCATTTTGTTTTTACAAATATGCTTTATTTTTAATTTTACAAAATTAAAATTATGCATTCATATATAATAATAATAATAGTACAATAGAACGAGCATGAGAGTGTCGGAGCCCGGTGACAAAAAATAGCGTTGGGCATCCAAGCGGCATCACATGCCGAAGTTTGTTTCTAATACCAACTCGTGGGCCGGCGCTAGCATCTCTGCAGCTGCATCACTCGGGTTAAAGTATGCAATAAAAATGGTAGCACTTATTGTGCTAACGCATAAAGGTATTTCCCATCGTGCGTACCGGCTAGAAGTACTTTGTTTCTGTTCATTGAAGGTGCTTCAGATTTCACAGTTGGTTTTGCGAAAACTTCGTTGTCCTTGACCGTCAAGAAATTCAAATGTGACGTTTGGAAGATAAATCTCAGGGGGGGACACTTGCATGGGGTGTTCCCCCCCCAGCCTGAGCACAGGGGGGGGTCAGGACCCCCCCTGACCCCCCCCTATGATTTACGCCACTGCGCGTGTATATACACGCAAGCGTCATGGACACCATGTTTACCAAAGTAAACATGGTGTCCATGACGTATAGTACACTGTCGTAATGGGTCAGTGTGCAGCCACAAACGCTGTTAAAGTTTTCCAAGAAAAATATGCTCGTAATATGGCACTAAAATGCGCGCTGAGCCATTATCTTATTCATATTTTTCGAGTATATAATTTTCTAAATGCGTTAACTATGTGAGCGAGTGAAACCAAAATCGGCCGCAAGCTGCCGTACTACTTGCGGAGCTACACGAATGTGCGGAGGCCCCGCCTCCGTAGCCTTCGCTCCACTTCCAAGATAAGTTGTCGCCAAGTCTAAGTCGCATCGTCCCTGTAGCTAACGCCTAGGAGATCACCTTAGCGATCTCCTTAGCGCCCCACTTTGCGCCCTTAAATCACTGATTCCCTTTTAATGCATGTTGATTCACACACGTCAATCATTCATTCATGATTCACACTTGGGTCGTTTGGTTTTAACTCCTGAATCACACTTAATTTGCTCGATTCATTCTTGATTCATATATACGCTAAATGGCTTAAAGTTTGCTTTAACTTGTACTCCTAGTCATTTGGTATGAATACATCTGTGTTTTGAGTGACAAGAATTTCAGTACCGTGCGTACGTGTTGATGACATATACGCCGTATGCCAAATTTTTTTACCAGTAAGCCATATGTGGGGCCTTTAATAGCAGACGTGCGAGTGAAGTGAGTGGTAGTGTGTGACGTTGGCAGTAGACGAAGGAAAAAAAAAAGCCTGTCAAATGAGTTAATCTACATGTTTATTTTCTAGAGTTTTCAATAGCTGTACTAAAGACAAATGCAAGTGCTTGCATCTTGTTTTTTTTTTTTTGTGCATTTTCGTCTCCTAGGTTGTGCAAAAAAATTGATAGAAAAGTTGAGCGCATAACTGTACCAGTCTGAGATATTACTTGATTCAGTGAAATAATTCTCAATAACACGCTGCAAAATCACCTTCAAGGGGTACTGGCACAAAATTTCGCGGCTGAGATAGCCTGTGGGTGGATTGTCGTATGTCGTAAACGTGCGTACATTTACAAAATCTGAACAGCAATAAGAGCTTGGAAGATAATTTATATGAATTTTGAAGTTCGCGTGCCCCATATAGCGCTGTTCGCCGCACCTCGCGACATTGACATCATACAGCGACCTGAAGGGGACCTCCGATACTTCCGCGCCACTACGGCCGAGATGCCCAGTTAAATCATGACGTCATAGTCGCCATTATGCTTTTGCCGCACGTGCGCCAGCAGGCTACTATTCGGCGGCTGCTCGCGAGTCTGCGCCTGCGGCGAACGTGTGGAAGCCTCAAGAGAGTCTTTGCCACCAGGTGACGATGACGGCAACGAAATCGCGCTGCACATGCCGCATGCGAAAGACCATACATACAGGCAACGCGGAACTGTGTCCTAGTTCTGTGTGTCGTTTCACACACTAGATGGCGTTATTCATTCTAAAAGACGGCGTAGAAACATGGACAAAAGGAATAAGTCAAGACCCCACAAACGCCGACTAACACTTGTAAAGGCGCACAACTGCGGAAAGTAATAGAAGGCACGAAAACTTATCTGCGCATGCCCATGCAACAGGCGAACCTATCAATCCGGCACGCGTGGGGGGTTGTGAAAGATGGCTGTCAATGCATTTGGTTTCCTTTATGCAAGTTAATGGATGGTTGTCTCACGCGCGCGCTACCACTATTATCGATATACAATGTCTCAATCATTAGACGCGTTTCTTCATTCCTGTGCCGGAACAGAACTGAATTTTGGCGTGCACTTAAAGGAGTACTGACACGAACTTTTAAAAATTTTGGATTGTTGCTCTAAATAAAAGTACAGGTGTCGAGAAACTTAAAAAGAGTGTCGTAGTGCTTGGGAATGCATTGGAATATATTTTTAATACCGCTACCATAAAACAGCAATTTCGGTTTCGGTATCGAGGGGGCGGCTTCGCAGTGACGTGTCAGAGCAGTGTGATGTCACGGGAAGACAGCAACTGGCGACGTACTAACGGCAAATCTGTCATCTGCTTGTGGTGCACGTGAACGATTAGTGAATTGTCGTCCAGTGACCGCGACAGTGATTTTTTGCGATTTAGGCTACATGCAGGACGCAGAGCTCGCAAACTCAGAAACTGTCTTGACTCGTCAGGATGATGTCGATTGCAGTTGAGCTGGCTCGCAGATGCTCAGAGACGAAAACTTTAAAATCAAAATAAAATATTTTATACGTGTTGTCTGACTCCGGTGTGTGGAGAGCGTTGACACTGCATACCAAGGAAACGAAAAATGTCCTTTATGCGCTGTCTTCAAATCGTGTCAGTACTCCTTTAAACTCATAGCGTGCGCACGGAGGGGGGGGGGGGGGGGGGCAAAATCTGCCCCATACGTTGACTTAGTAAGGGGGGGGGGGGTGCGATGAACGTTCCCCCCCCCCCCACCCCCCTTATGGGGAACCTTGTGCACGCCTATGCTTACAGTCTTGCCAATGTAAAGAAAAATTAGTAGGTGATCCTCCGGTTGGCGATCTCTTATATATTCCAGTAATATCTGCTGGTTAACACGGCGACCCGTTTGTTCTACGTAGAAGCGGCCGCACCTAAAACGAACCTTATGCACCACACCTGTATGGAAATCAGTGAATAGTTGGTGTGTTTTACGAAACATATGACGGTCCGCTTCTTGTCTATTAGTCGCTCATTCGTTCTTTGCATGTTGCGTAGGTTCACTCTTGCATGGGCATAGTTTTCGTGCCTTCTTTCTTTTCCGCAGTTGTGCGCCTTTGCAGTTGTTAGTCGGCGTTTGTGGTGTCTTGACTTCTTTCTTGTGTCCGCGTTTGCACGCCCTGTCTTTTAGAAGGAATATTCACCAATTAGCTTAATTAGCTCTCTCTCTGTTATTCTAGATAGCGTTAGTTGCACACGGCGGCTTGTTCTCGGAGCTCTCCCAAACCGAAACTGGGACTGGCCGGTAATAAACACTCTGACCCGCACGTCACACCGCTATTATGCAATCGGTATCCCCTTAAAGAGTATGCTTAGGCGGTTCTACCTGGTCTAGCTCGGATACAACTTAAAGGGACACTAAAGCGAAACAAGGATTTGGTTTAGATTGACAAACTGCACTCTGAGAACTCTAATGCCATATGTTTCACTATCATAAGTTCATTATTAGCGGAGAAAATCAAGGTTGAAGTCTTATTTTTAAATTTGGCGCCGTTATCTGCGCGCATGACGTCAGAAATTCCAAATGTATTTTTCGTATTTTCGTGACATTGGCTCGATAAAATTTTCTGAAACTTCGTATGCTAGGTCTATGGCACCCACAGATGACAATGCACCTCATTTTTGTCGATTAGAAGCTACGTAGGACTCAGCAGATGCCTTCAAAATCTATGACGTCACAGTGTTTGGTGCGGGAATCTCAAGGTGGCGCCTCCACCCGCATTTTCTTTTCGCGTGTTTTCTCGCTTACCAAGCGTCGTGTCGCGGTAAGAGTGGTGTTTTCGGGATTGTGAAACAGTACTTAAAGGGGTACTGACACAAAATTTCGCGGCCGAGACAGCCTGCGGGTTCGATTCCCGTGAACATGTGTATATCATCTTCAAAATATCAACAGCGAATACAGCTTGGCAGGTATTTTAAATTAATTTTGAAGTTTGCGTGAGCGATCGACTCCGTCGCGCTACTGACACCATCAGAGGTGACCCTCGGTGACCCCCCTACTTCCCTCACGTGACCACGTTGCAACAAGTTAGGATGACGTCATAGCGGCCATTTTTCTTTTGCCGCTTTTGTTCCGGCAGTCTATACTTCTCGGCGGCTGGTCGCGAGTCCGTGGCCGCGGCGCACGCGTTGAAAGTTTTGTGTTTGGCGACCCTGCTGTTCCGTTTCCTATTCGAAAGGACTTCTTGATGCGGACCATGCGGAAGTGCGTCACAGTTCTGTGTGCTGACGTGATCGAGAGCTGCGCACCCTAGGTGGTGATAGTTGCACCCGGCGGCTTGTCGTTTTTCGAGCTCTCTCAAACCGAAACTGAAACTGGTCGGTAATGAGGAGCCTGTAATTAAATATCTGTCGCGCGCTGTAGCAAACGAGGTGCCGTGTTATGACTAACAGGCCCCCCAGCAACACATTGCAGCAAAAAAAAAAAAAAAAAAAAAAAAAAAAAAAAAAAAAAAAAAAAAAAAACGCGAGGCCAAAGTTTTTGTGTCAGTACCCCTTTAACTAATACGCGAAAAATCGTTTTGACCCTTTAGTGTCCCTTTAAGTCCGGAGAGGCCCCGCCCAGACGACCGAGGCGCAGCAGCCGATCACCTCCGCGACTAAAGAAATGGTCCCGCCCATATGCGCTGGGCAGTGTTCTCCGAAGCCGGGGTCACCGGCCGTCCGGCTCATTACGTCAGTCTGGAGTGCACGCCCATTGGTGCTGGCTTGTGTGCATCCGCATTTGAGGAGAAACTGCCGCAGACATTGACTCGGCAACAACTTATCTTGACATTGGAGCGAAGGCTACGGAGGCGGGGCTTCCGCACATTTGTGTTGCTCCGCAAGTAGTTCGGCAGCTTGCGGCTGATTTCGGTTTTGCTCGCTCGCATCGCTAACGCGTTTAGAAAAACATATAAGTGAAAATTATGAATGGGAGAAGCATTTCGATTCGTCAGTGTACATATTAGTGTCCTATTACGAGTTTATTTTTCTTGGAGAAGTAAACAGCGCGTTTGCGGCCGCACGGTGACGTCATGGACGCCATGTTTCCTTGGAATACTTGTGGGCTGAAGAGGTGGTGCTGTCTAAGAAATGGAAAGAAAAGGAAAGCATTCTTGCAAGGTGAACGATAACTGTATTTTGCCTAAAACTTCCCGCAACTGTGTAAGTCTCATAATAAATAAAGCAGTATTTATTTCAGCACTGCAAATGAGAAAATTATCAGTAAACTTCAGTACTATTTTTTTGGCGCGGTAGCAGGCATGCGCAATTTGGTTCTGTAGCTTCCGCAGTGCTGTCAAGAAAAGTTGTCGCCGAGTATAGCTTCCCACTGTGCGCATACACACCTCGGTAGTACTCTACCGCCTTCGGAGGCACACTGGTGCCATATGGCGCAGAACACGGCACACAGACACACGCAGTAATAAACAAGGTTTATCCGGGATTTCTAGAATATGCTGGCGCCGGGAGAGGTGGCCTTGATGCCTTGACGGCGGGCGATAGCAGGAATGACGATCGGCAAGCAATTAAGGCAAAGGCAAATTACCTTGATGTGGACCCGCGCGTTGCCTCCTGGCTTCCGTCCGTCTTGGCTGCTGTCCCGATTGCTCCCCTCTTCCTGGCCGTGCGCGCTTCCGATTTCCGCTTCTGCCAGCGTCCGTCTCTCCCGCCAATCAACGCGTGGTCTTCTGCAGTCGAGAAGCGAACGGAAGTGACGAGGAGGATGTGCGAGGGTAAGAGGAGCTGGTGCGGGGGAAAATGGCGGACTTCCCTGATTTCCCATACGATCGGACACATACGTATGATTATCTGCATGTCGAATCTGATAGAATTTATTTATTACACCGGGTTTTTAAATGCGAAGCATTTCTTAGCGAACTTCGGCGACGTTGAGCATATCTATCTATCTATCTATCTATCTATCTATCTATCTATCTATCTATCTATCTATCTATCTATCTATCTATCTATCTATCTATCTATCTATCTATCTATCTATCTATCTATCTATCTAACAGAAAGGGAGATGGCAGGGAGGTTAACCAGAAAGACTTCCGGTTGGCTACCCTACACTGGGGGGATTAGGGAAGGGGAATAGAAAGATGAGAAAGAGAGAGGAGGGAAGAGCAAGGAAAAGAGAGAGAGCGCTGAGCTCTCTCTCTTTGTACCACTAAAAATGTACCACTAAAAAAATGGATGACATCTCGCCCTGCGAACATGAATTTCCAGCGAAGCTGACCAAACACCACACATGCTGATTGGGGCGGGGTGTACGCTTTATTATTACTTTAGAGTGTGGCGGCAGCCAAGCCAAGCCAAGCCGCCAGGCAGCGCCACCCTCCGCTGCTCTCCGGAACCTCCAGAGAACCTGAATAAACAGTTGATGTTTGGGATTCACGCCGCGCGGTCGTGTCTTCTTCTCCCGCGCGTACACGCGTCCCAACAGTGGTGACCCGGACGAGGCTTACCGCCTTTTTCAAGCGACCGACGCCATGGAGACTCCCCCTGACGCACCGGCCATCTCCGCCGTCGACATCAGGCTCCCGCCGTTTTGGACAGCGGACCCGCAGCTGTGGTTCCTGCAGGTGGAGTCCCAATTCACCGCTCGTCGTATTGCCGCTGAGCTAACAAAGTACCACCACGTGGTCGCCAGCCTCCCACCGGCAATAGCGAGCGAGATACGCGATCTGCTGGTCGCTCCACCTGCAGAGAACGCGTACACAGCGCTCAGACAGCTGCTCATCAGCCGCCTCACGCCGTCAGAGCCTCAGCGACTGCAGCAGCTACTGCACGACACCGAGCTCGGGGACCGGACGCCCAGCCAATTGTTGCGCCACATGAGGCAGCTGTTGCACACGGCCGGCGCAGCCACCACCGATGCCGACAGCAGACTGCTTCGCGAGCTGTTCCTACAGCGACTTCCGGTCAACGTGCGCATGGTCCTCGCCTCGGCTGCCGACAAACGCCTGTCTCAACTCGCCGAGCTCGCGGACTCGGTGCTGGCGGTCGCTCCGCCGTCCGTCGCGGCGCTACAGCCAGACATCGCCGGCGGCGCGCCCACGACCACGCTGCATGACATCCGGGAGCAGATATCCCGCCTCGCCGATACCGTCGCAGCGATGCAGGCCCGCAGCACTCCCGAGGAGCGCCAGCGCCCAGCAGTGCAACAGAGAATCTGCTGGTATCACAGGAAGCATGGCAATGCTGCTCGCAAATGCATTCCTCCGTGCGACTATGCGGGAAACGGGAGCGGCCGGCACTGAGGACGACCAGTGTCGCAGAGGCCCCCGAACGTCGTCCATCAGTGTTTTTCCTCACCGACCGCGACAGTGGCCTTCGATTCCTCGTGGACACCGGCGCTGAGGTGAGCGTCCTGCCGGTTGGGTCCACCGATCGCCGTGTCCCCAGTGCGTCCCCGCTTCAGGCGGTCAACAACACAACCATCGCCACCTACGGACATCGCTCGCTGCCACTCGATTTAGGCTTGAACAGAACGTTCCGGTGGATTTTCATCGTGGCAGCAGTGAAGTTCGCCATCTTGGGTGCGGACTTTCTTCGGCATTTCGGCCTTCTCGTCGACGTGCGCAACCGCCGCCTTCACGATCCCGTGTCGCAGGCAACTGTGCAAGGCAATCCCTCGCACCACCCTCCGCTGAGCCCCACTCTGCTCGGGCCGTCCGGTGCAGAACGTTTTACTCGCATTCTGCAGGATTTTCCCGAGTTGACGAGGCAGCCGCCAGCCAGCGCCGCGGTGAAGCACAAGGTACGCCATTACATCGCCACCAGCGGCCCACCCGTGCACGCGCGGCCTCGCCGTTTGCCTCCAGAGAAGTTGAAGGTCGCACGACAGGAATTTGAACACATGATGGAGCTAGGGATCATCAGACCCTCGTCGAGCGCCTGGGCATCTCCACTTCATATGGTGCCAAAGTCAACGCCGGGAGACTGGCGACCATGCGGGGACTACAGGGCGCTGAACCAGGTAACGACTCCAGACAGATACCCGGTACCGCACATACACGATGTCACGACGAGGCTTCACGGTGCCACTATCTTCTCGAAGATTGACCTGGTGCGGGCATACCATCAGATTCCCGTTGCCCCGGAGGACGTCCCGAAGACCGCCATCGCAACGCCTTTCGGACTTTTCGAATTCCTCCGAATGCCATTCGGACTCCGAAACGCGGGTCAGACATTCCAGCGGTTCATGGACGGTGCTATACGCGGCCTCAGCTTCTGCCACGCCTATCTTGACGACTTGCTAGTCGCCAGCAGCACTCCGGAAGAGCACGTGAATCATCTGCGCATCGTCTTCCAGCGCTTAGTGGAACACGGCGTGGTCGTGAACATGGCCAAATGCGAGCTTGGTGTGCGACAACTCTCGTTTCTTGGACACGTCATCTCCGCCTCAGGAGTTCTTCCTCAACCCAACAAGGTTGAAGCCGTGCAAGGATTTCCGCAGCCGACCGCCAAGCGCCAGCTTCGGGAATTTCTGGGTTTGGTAAACTTCTACCGCCGTTTCATTCCCCGCTGCGCCCATATCCTTCAACCTCTTCACGACCTGCTGGCCACTTCACGAAATGGCTCGGACACCCTCTCCTGGTCTCAAGAAGCAAAAGAAGCCTTCTGCGAGGTCAAGGACGCTTTGGCAAACGCCGCACTGCTTGAATACCCCAGGTCCGGTGTCCCGCAGAGCGTAATGGTGGATGCCTCCGATACAGCCGTTGGGGCTGTATTACAGCAGCTCGTTGGGGGAATCTGGCGCCCGATTTCCTTCTTTTCGAGGAAGCTAACACCTACCGAGCGCCGCTACAGCACCTTCGGGAGAGAACTGCTGGCCGTGTACGCTGCCATACGACATTTTCGCCATTTCCTGGAAGGTGTAGAGTTTTTCGTCCTCACCGACCACAAGCCGCTTACTTATGCATTGCGCTCGCTAAGCTCCGACGGTGGAACGCACACAGCACGTGAACGGCGCCAAATGTCCTATATATCAGAGTTCACGACTGATATCCGCCACGTCAAAGGCGGCGACAACGAGGTAGCGGACGCCCTCTCACGGAATCCTGTGAACGCCATCATGCCCACACTACAGGTTGATCTTCCCGCTTTGGCAGCCGCTCAACGTGAAGATGACGAACTGAAACACCTGTTGACCGCGACCACTGCCCTGAATCTTGAGTGGATCCCAGTTCCCGGATCCGAGGACAAGGTTTGCTGTGACACAAGCGTCAGTAGAACTCGCCCGTTCGTGCCCGCGAGCCTCCGTCGCCATGTGTTCGAGTCCTTGCACAGACTGTCTCATCCGGGGATTTACGCCCGGCCAGACAAATCTTGCCGTCACCAAAGACTGGTGACGGCAAGATTTGTCTGGCCGGGCGTAAATCGGGACGTCCGACGCTGGGCACGCGAATGTGTAGCTTGCCAGCGCTCTAAGATACAATGCCATACCTCGACAGCACTGGGAACACTCCCCACTCCGGATTCTCGCTTTGATCATGTCCACCTGGACATCGTCGGCCCACTGCCACCCTGCCACGGAAAGGCCTACCTGCTGACCTGTGTCGACAGGTTCACCCGCTGGGCGGAGGCCATCCCTATCGCGGACATCACTGCCGAGACGGTTGCGAGTGCTTTCCTGTACCACTGGGTAGCCCGTTTCGGTGTGCCCTCCACGATAACAACAGACCGCGGCCGACAATTCGAATCAGCCCTTTTCACTGCCATCAGTCAGCTCATGGGCACCTCACGCATACGCACGACAGCGTACCACCCCATGAGCAACGGCATGGTGGAGCGCTTTCACCGCCAGCTGAAGGCTGCGCTCACGGCAACCGAGGAACACAACTGGGTGGAGGCCCTCCCACTCGTTCTTTTGGGTATAAGGTCCACATTGAAAGAGGACATTGGCTGCAGCGTCGCTGAGCTGGTCTACGGCACGACACTCAGGCTGCCGGGAGAGCTCTTTGCGCGCGGCTCAGAGGAGGCATCCATAGCTTGCAGCGACTATGCACTTCGCCTACGCAACGTCATGAGCAAACTGCGCGCGGTACCTCCACGGCCCCCAGGGTCGCGTGTGGTGCACGTCGACCCACAGCTCACATCGTGCCCATATGTGTTTGTACGACACGACGCGGTTCGGCGACCTCTTCAGCCACCCTATGATGGGCCGTTTCAAGTCCTCCGCCGTGGTAACAAGCAATTCACAATCAAGAGAAACGGCCGTGAGGAGGTCGTGTCGTTGGACCGCATCAAGCCAGCACACATGGACCGTGACGACGCCGTGTTGCCTCCACTAAGGGAATCATCGCCAGGACCCCCAGCTTCAATGCCAGCCCAAGTCCACGAGGTGCCCTCCCGGCTGACGCACAGTGGGCGGCTATCAAGAGCACCCACTCGCCTGGACCTTTAACTCCGTTCGGCAACTCACTAGGGGGGAGTGCTGTGGCGGCAGCCAAGCCAAGCCAAGCCGCCAGGCAGCGCCACCCTCCGCTGCTCTCCGGAACCTCCAGAGAACCTGAATAAACAGTTGATGTTTGGGATTCACGCCGCGCGGTCGTGTCTTCTTCTCCCGCGCGTACACGCGTCCCAACAAGAGTAATGGTAGCGATAATCTCTTCGTGGTTGCTATGGTAGACCGTGATTGGTTCCGCGACCATTTTCAGCAAGGCGAATTTATTCCTTTCGTCTGTCATTGTATTCACGCTGTTCTGTTCTGTTCTGTTGGGTTATACCTGTCCTGCTGTGGAGAGGTTGAGGTTGATATTACCTCGGTTACTCCATTTCTGTAAGTTTTACGGCGAAAAAAGAAAAAAAAAGAAAGGAAAGTTACCCAAAATAAACAATGAGCAGCTAAAAAAACACATATAGCACACTGAAACAAGTTAAGATAAAATGGTAATGTACAATTCGGTTGCAGGAGTTCACATTGCAATAAAGCGTCCATACGCACACATTTCTAGTTCTGTCCACACTGCAGTGTATAAGCTGACACATCATTCCGCATACAGCAACACATAGCTGTATATCACAAGCGCTTATTCAGTCCGGTGTCCACTGAGAAGTCTTTCAGGAAGATGTTGGTCTTTTTCTGAAGATGCATTTCAGACCACGGGCCAAGTAATCTTCCGGCGGCTTTAATTTCCGCGGTCTACCCATGGCAGTCTTAAAATGAACTGAATGAGTTGCTAGATGGGTCACCCATTTACACATTAAAGCAGGAAACACACGCCGGAACAAGGGAGTTCTGTTTGACGTCATTCGAATTCCCCGTGCGAAGTGCGAAGAAGCTGCAACGTAATTTATAACGGGAATGCGTGGGTGAGTGTTCCCATTGTTCACAGGCGCCTTATCATTCATCATGCTGTTTTGATGTCACTCAGTACAAGCCGTAATTAGGGGGGGGGGGGGGTGTGGGGATTCTACCCCCCCTCCCCCTGAAGTTTTTGTCATCCTTCTCCTTTTCGGGTGATACTAATATATTTACACGCCTTCACAGCAATCACCATGCCCACATAGCACCCATGTTCTACAAAACGCCAATTTTAGGGATACACGGGATAAACCTGATTCTAAACCAATGTCGACGTTTTAGAAACGTCCCAGAAAATGCCGGATTATATCTCTTGTTTGTGACGTCCGGAAGGTGCACTTAATAAGACGTTTTCTCTCTGAGCAGCAGATAGCGCCTTTTGGTCCATAGATGCATGGGCGTGCATGAACCACCACGAATTGAAATTTGAACTCGAGCCTGCGCACGCCATCTCTCATTGCGATAAAGAGAGTAATGCGCAAAAGGATAAAGGCGTTTGGAGTCGACATTGCATCAGCAATCATGAAGGGTTCAAAGTTCGTTAACCAGTAAACTTTACGTAATTGACTTGCAGCGATAAGCGTCTAACTTCACGAAGTTCTTAGCACTGACTTTGTATCCATCCGCGCGGCTCGTCAATTTCTCATGTGCGGTCGCGCTCGCTGGTCACGCCCTCTTTTGCTTTAATTGGTGCTTGTGTCGTGATTCATGGAGGCTATGAACGCAGCTGTGAAGAAATTACACTTCGCTGTGTGTTAAACTTGCGGAACCGAATGCAAATATGTCTCTGTGGAGCGACTGTTAACGCTGACTGACGGTTAGGCGTAGTCCCGTGAGATTCCTTGCGGAAAAATGCACTCACTTTGTGAGCGGACACTCGCAACTTTATTTATCCTTTGTTCGAGGGACGGACGTGGTTACCTTGATGTGCGATTACTTTTCTTTCGGATTTGCGGATTCGGTAAACCGCAGGCTTCTGTCATTTGAAGTTAAGTTCATTTTTATTGCATTTGCGCTCAGTATTTGACAACCATGACAAATGAAAAAGCGTGTTGCGTCGCATTACGGATTGCATGTGCGACATGTTTCAGCAGTATGTGACAGCGGAATTTATTCAGCATGCATGGTAAAGCTGTCCAAACGTAAATGCATGCAGGCCATGGTTTCCGTGCACATTCGAACGAACATGAGCGGAAACTGTATACATTCATGTTTGTGCGCCTAATTTCAGTAAAATGACTAAGTTTTTTCTTGGCAGCTTGATCAGGTCTAGTTTCAATATATACATTAGCTTAATGCATCGTGTACCGCGTAATAGGCAGTTTTAGAATAGGGTACGCATGCATAGGCAGCGTTCATTTGGCGCGTATGCTATTTCCGCCACTTAACCTGAGTACGCTAGAGGATGGCGCACGACGCATGCGCAGTAGCCAGTTTTAAAACAGGGTACACAAAGATGGCGTTTCTTGCGTACGTAGCGTATAACGCACGCGCAGTGGCAACGAACACTAACGCAAAGCTTTGCGTACCTAGTTCTAAAAGTGCTTAGCTGGAAGTTGATGTTGAAGATGCGGTCACTGACCAAATCCAGGTCAAAACACAGAGATGTTTCGGGACCTGTACGGGTTCCTTGAACCTACGAAGCAGTTGACCACTAGTTAACCTCCCTGCCTATCCTCTATTCATCCTCTCTCTTTCTTTCTTAAAATTAAAAAGTTCAGTGGAACATGGAGACTTGTCTTCGTCAGGGCCCTGACGGAGACTATATAATCCCCCTCGTCGAAATGGTGGCTTCTACGACATTCCCTTTTCGACGATTTCTCCTTCATCATTGAGTTTCATTGAGTGGAACTAATTGAGACGATGCTTACACATTGCAGAAAGGCTGAGCCAGATAATAAGTTTTGCCATATTGCATTGTTAGTTGTTTGACAACAATTTTGCTAATGATGAATCGTGCAACAAAAGCCGTGTTTCTAATTATATCATGGTTTCGGGTAGTTAAATCCCAACAATTATTATTATTATTAAAGTTGTGTTCCTGAAACTTGGATATTATACAAGCTGCAATTTTAACTACCGCGATATTTTGTATCCTTTTGCCTGTTTCTGTATAATGTATTCTAGTCGAATGCCATATTTCATTATGTGGTTTGTACGTTTCTATGCTGTACAGGAATCGTTGCTGTTTTACATAATAAATTACGACATGGCCACTTTTACCTGTGAATCTACTGAGCTCTCACTCTGTAATAGCAATTACAGAATAAAAGTAACTGTGATTGCTATAATAGAGAGCGCTTCCTGGAAACGTGCACTAATATTGCATGCACAAAAAAAAAAACACCAAAAAAGAAGAAAAAAAATCTTGCATGACGTCTTTAAAACGTCCACAAAACGGCTTTCGAAAGACAATGCAGTGGGATATTTTAGGTATCCAGTGATCCCTTTTATATAATGGGATTTTTCGCGGCGTTTTAAATGCGAAGCATTTCTTTGCGCACTGCAGGCACTTTTAGCGTATCTATTGCTACGTACCAGTGGCATCGAGATGAAGGGTACGAAGAGGAGGACGACGAAGAGGATAGACTGGCGCGAGCTGATCAGTATCGGTGACGCTGCTGGCTTAGGCAGTTGTAAAATACATCTGTGCCCACTCCTGCGAGTCTGTATCTTTCCCGTAACATATTTGGTGGAGGTGCGGGGTATCGATCCCCGTACCTGTCGTCTGTATCTTTCCCGTAACACTACCTAGGAAAAATTGGAAAAATTGCTCGACAACAACAGCAATTTCAACGTTTGTGGACAGTATTAGGAAAGCGATCGATTCCGGTTTATTGGTAGCAGGAGTCTTTATTGACTTCGCAAAGGCGTTTGACTCTCTCAATCATGATATCCTCAAACGTAAACTTGATTGATATGGAATCACTGGGACACCTCTAGCACTCATCAGCAGCTACCTAAAAGATAGAACACAAATTGTTCATGTGGGCCAGTCACAATCATCTGCTAAATTAGTTAATATCGGGGTGCCACAGGGTTCCATACTTGGACCGTTACTTTTCCTCTTGTTTGTGAATGATTTACCGTCACAGCTGATTGATGCTACTGCGATACTTTATGCGGATGACACTAATCTATTGATATCCGACAGGAACGAAAGTTCGTTAATTAAAAAAGTTAATGCTGAACTTTGCAACCTTCATCGCTGGTGCACAACTAATGCCGTTACACTCAATCCTACAAAGACTGTATTCATGCTTTTTCACTCTGAAAGACGGATAATCTTAGTGCATAACGACATAATCTATAACAACTGTTTCATACAGCATGCGAATCACACAGAATTCCTGGGAGTTGTCATAGATTCTCACCTAAAATTTCATTTACACGCACGAAACGTTGTACAGAAAGCCTCATACGGATTGCATGCTCTTTGTAAATGTAGACACTTTTTTTTCAAGAGAAATACTAATTAATCTTTATTATGCATTCATTCATTCACACATAAACTCCTGCATTGCTATATGGGGTTGCACGTACCAATGTCACCTTAAATCCGTCCAAATTATTCAGAAAAGAGCTCTTCGCATAATAATGCCTGATGATATGCACATCAGAAGCGAGGACTTGTTCCAAAATATTAATGTGTTAAGTGTCCACAATCTAGTTATTTATAATATTGCTTCTATAATATACAGAATATTTCACGGTAATCTCAGCTTACTGTCAGTGTCCCTTCGTCCGTCACCCCGAGTTAACGAGTGTTTTTCACGCTACAGACTTTTACTACCTAAAATAAATACTAATTACGGCCGTCAAACTTTGGAATTTAGAGGAAGTACAATTTGGAATAGCCTTACTACAAATCTAAAGACAGCCCCGTCTCTTCATTCTTTTCTAGCACAACTAAAAAATTCGCTTCATACCAATTCATACTGCAATAGTCATTTGTAGTTATTATTTTCAGATATGTTCATATTCGCACTTATACATATCACACAATGAACTCCTGTTGCTTTAATTACATCGCGTTATCTATCGTATCAGTCATGTTTTACTCGTTAGTAACGGTGACCATTGTCTATGAAACCATATTCTGTCTTGATATCTATGTTTTCTTGTGTTTTTGATAACTAAACATTCCCTTCTCATGCTGTTGCCATTTAGAGTTTTTTGATGTTATAATGCCGTTAGGGACCCTTTAACAATTTTGTTGGGTCCCTAAAAGTGTAAATACATGTACCATAAAAATAACGAAATAAACTTCAAACTTCAAACCTACCTACCTACCTACCTACCTACCTACCTACCTACCTACCTACCTACCTACCTACCTACCTACCTACCTACCTGCCTGCCTGCCTGCCTGCCTGCCTGCCTGCCTGCCTGCCTGTCTATCTATCTATCTATCTATCTATCTATCTATCTATCTATCTATCTATCTATCTATCTATCTATCTATCTATCTATCTATCTATCTATCTATCTATCTATCTATCTATCTATCTATCTATCTATCTATCTATCTATCTATCTAGCCGGCTACGTCTGGGTGCTCTAGTGATCACCCACTTAACTTGGGGTAAACCAAAATTAGTGTATGAGGGTAAGATGGTTTGACGAATATGACTCGCTGGTCATGGCATGAATTATGTGACAATCCCGTCGTGTACGTCGTCAAACCCTTTCCGCCAGACAAGTGTGGCACATACCACAGGTGATTGATAGTGGGGCCCGGAGCCACTGACCACATGGGAGGAATGGGAGACCCTGCTGCGGTCGACGGACCCGGCCAAGAAGAAGATCGCCACTGACCGGGCCGCCCACGTCATGGAACTGCATGAACTCATGAACGCATAGCGCAGTGCGGGGTCCCTGGGAACGTACCAGCCCGAATCTCTTAGTCGGAATAAAGTTTTATCTCTTTCTCTCTCTCATACCTACCCAGGAATGGCGAGAACAGACATTGGTAATTTTAACGCGAGAGCGTAAAGAAAAAATCACGCCATATCCACGAAGTGAATGATGATGAGTGGGCGAAGCTCGATCGTTTTCATCCATGGCAGAAAGAGAATGTGTGGTCTGGAGCGCGCTTATACTTCATGGTCATCAGCGTCATCGTCATCGTTATCACGTGTAGTGGGTACAATCCATTATACTGGAACGCGCTTATACTTGATCGTTATCACCTGTAGTGGGTACATTCCACTATACTGCGTCATCGTCATCTTTATCACGTGTAGTGGGTACATTCCACTATACTGGAACGCGCTTATACTTCATAGTCATCACGTGTAGTGGGTACATTCCACTATACTGCGTCATCGTCATCTTTATCACGTGTAGTGGGTACATTACACTATACTGGAACGCGCTTATACTTCATCGTTATCACGTGTAGTGGGTACATTCCACTATACTGCGTCATCGTCATCTTTATCACGTGGAGTGGGTACATTCCACTACACGTGGCTACCTACCTACCTACCTACTACTACTACGACTACAGAGGAGGGACAGACCCACACCCTAAGGAGCTTCGCCCCTAAAAGCTGACATCGGCAGCGTTGACCTGACGAATGCAAGAAATAAATGTTTGGGTCCCAGCAGGAAGCGAACCCCAGCATTCTGCATGGCAATCAAGTATTCTGGCACAGAGCCACGCCAGGTCTCGGAACTGCTTTTCAAACAGACCCTAATGTTCGTAAAACGTCAATTGTGGCTGCAGTGCTGGCTATCCCATTTAATAAACGTTACATATGTACTCCTATGATACAGCCGTCACATCGGTTTAACGGCAACTGTAGTTGAGCGCCATCCACTGAAGTTGATTTATGTAGCGGTGTCCAGGGCTACCATCCTCGCGAGCACAAGCGATACATATCAGCTTACCGCTTCTGGTGTTGCTAATACCGATGTTGCTGTTGGCATCGTTACGCAACTGTAAACAACTGGTTATATAAAACATATGCGACTGTTTTCAACATATGTCTGTGCGTACAACATTTGTACAAATCTTTAGCGTCATTCGGTTACGTTTCGTTCAATAAAAAAAATTACACCTTCCCTCCACCTTCCCTCCACATGCTTCGCATAACATCGATTCCCAAGGTACGTGGGATCTGCCGAATTTTTTTGAAACGTTTTGTAGATGGTCTGAAAAGGGATTCAAGCTGGACATTAGGCGAGATATGAGACGTTTTCTAATCCTCTAGCTTCTATTTCTTGTCGTCTTCTAGACGTCTTTATCGTCTCGGATAAACGTATATAAAACGTCTTCTTCTTGGGGCAATTGACCCAAATTTAGCCGTTCTACACGCAAACACCACCCGAAAAGAATTCCTGGGCACGGCCCCGACTCAACTTATCCGTTGCTGCAGCATGGTCGAGATGTCTGATGGGGTTCACAAGTGCACCACACAATGAAGACGTGCGAGCGCGCCCCACACGCTTCGGCGACTCTATTAGGGTCTTTTAGCAAGTTACGGAAATACGGTACGGTATTACCGTACCGCTCCTCCTTTCCCGGTTGTTGACCTTTTGCCAGTGAAGGCAGCCCAACAACACAAAAGCTTTTTCAAAAGTTACTGTGGGGTTGTCACGCCTCGTTGTGGCCTGTCAGCCTACGCATTGTTAACGAGGAACCTGCCGTCCGGGGGACACAATAGGGTCTTTTAGCAAGTTACGGAAATGCGGTACGCATTTACGGTACGGTATTACCGTAGCGCTCCTCCTTTCCCGGTCGTCGACCTTTTGCCGGCGAAGGCGCCCCAACACAATAAAAGTTTTTCCAAAAATTACTGTGGGGCTGTCAAGCTTCATTGTTGCCTGTCAGTCTACGCATTGTTAACGAGACACCAGTCTTTCGGGGGACGGACTGTCACTGGAACGGGGAACGGCAAACGCACAACGAGCGGGAGAGGAGGGTTGCTGCCGTACTGCCTTTCCGTATTTGCGTGCCGTATTTCCGTAATTTGCTAAAAGACCCTATTGTCACTGGAAAGGAGGAGCGCTACCGTACTGCCTTACCGTATTTGCGTACCGTATTTCCATAACTTGCTAAAAGACTCTATTCTGTGAACGCCAGGCGATGATGTTGAGTCGGGAGGGTCGTTGACTTCGGAGGAGATCTTTGATGACGGACATTAAGGAGTTTTAGCAAGTTACGGAAATACGGTACCCAAATCGATAAGGCAGTACGGCAGCGCTCCTCCTTTCCAGTGACAGTGCGTCCCCCGCACGACAGGTGTCTCGTTAACAATGCGTAGGCTGAGAGGCAACAGTGAAGCGTGAAAACCCCACAATAATTTTTGAAAAAGCTTTTGTGGTGTTGGGGTACAGTGGCTAGAATACTGTAGTTGGGGTGCCTTCACCCAACCTTCACCGGCAAAACGTCGACGACCGGGAAAGGATCGAGGCTGTGCAGTAGCGCGATACATGAGTATCGCGATAGTATCTTAGAGATATTTTGAGTATCTGTATTTCTGTATCGAGATACACTTGCAAAATGTATTTGTACCTCAGTAGTGAAATACTTTTACGATGTAACGATTATATCGCGATATATCGCAGTTGAAACTCGATTTTACGAAGCCCGATTGTATGAATTTCCCGATTTAACGAGCAAAATCGGATTGCCCCCGCAGTTGCCCATGGGCTTAATGCTTTTACGAACCCGAAATAACGAAACAAACTTCGCCGCCAAACCCGATTTAACGAAGCATTCCGGGAAAAAAGATGCATAGAAAAAGAGGTTCTTCCAATTTTATGGCGTCTAGAATGCTTGTCAGTGCGCTGCCAGCGTGTTTCCGACATGCTGGGATCCACACTTTTGCTTCCGAGGCTGCGCCGGGCTCCGCAACACGAGCAGGAACAGGCATGGCCCAGCTCTTGGGAAGTGCTTCATCGGCGAGACGAGGAGGCCGCAGATGAGAACTCCGACGACTTCGTGAACGCCGACACTGACACAACAGAAGTTCTTGATGACGAGGAGACAGTGCAGCTTGTTTCCGGCGCACAAGAGGAGTCAGACGATGCGAACGATCCGTATGCTGTCGAAGCTCCCGTGCCCACACGGAGCCAGGTCAGTGTTAGGCAGTATCGAGTATACATATCTTCGATACTATCTTAGATACTGTTTGAGTATCTTGTATCTGTATTGCGATACGTCTCGCAAGATGTGTATCAGTATCTGTATTTCCGATACATTAAAGAATGTATTGTGTATCTTAAGATACAAGATACATCGATCGCAGCACCACTGTGTGAAACAATAAAGTTATTTGAGCTCCGCTTCTGAAGCTTATCCTGCTTCATTATAGACAGCTGAATAAAAGTAAAGACAGCGACATTCTTTTATGATTCCGCCAGAGTCCTTAAAGGGGCCCTGCGACACAAATTTAGTGTGTCATTTTCATCGCTTCTTCTCGAACTGTGGAATGCACCGATATCGTTGCGCGAGTGGCAACGCCAAAAGCAATGCTGTCATAATTTTATTTCTGCTGAGAAACCACACTGTTTTCGGACTGGAGCGACATACAGCGGCTATTTTTGTGATCGGAAGTGACGCTTGACCACGTGGAAGTGACGACATAGGCCGTTCGTTATGATTGGTTCGATGCGACAAGTCGCGCGTAATATTCATACGGTCCCAGATAGACCACACTGTTGTGCGCTAAAAATGATAAAAGCTCTCTCTATACTTCCTCAGATATAAAAGGATTTCTGTTTTTAAGTATGAAAATTTCAAAACAATTGCAAGACGACGCTAGGAGCGCTGCACAACGGCCACCACTAGAGTGCATCGAGGCACTCTAGCCACCACCACGGCCGAACTAGACTCCCTCCTAGGAGGGAGTCTAGTCCTGCCGTGCCACCACGAGGCGAGTCGTCCGGCACGTCTCTGTAAGAGGCGCGCGGTGATTGGAAGCGGCCTTTGACGTCAGTGGGAGAGTGAAATGCGAAAGGGAACGTTTTTTCTCGTCGTCTGCTGTGGTTTTGAAGTTTGACGGCTTATAACTTCCGTTACCGTGTACCGATTTCGATAATTCTTTTTGCGTTCATCTAAGTATTCGGCACTACACGAATTCCAGCGCTGCAGATTGCAGACGAAAAAGCGTCGCAGGGCCCCTTTAAGCGAGTGTGGGTGATGAGGTCTACGCACCCGGATGGATGGATGCCATGAACGTCCCCTTTATAACGGGCCGTGACATGTGGGCCACCAGGTTCCAGAAAAAAATTAAGTTAATAAAAATAAAATCCCCCCCCTCTTTTTTTTTAAGTTGGCCCAATGTCTTGTATACTTTGATTAAATCTATCTTACAATAGGAAAAAAAAACCTGAATTTACAGCCCACTTCTCTGCCTCTTACGGTAGAATGTCCTTATTTTTACCCCATTTATTTTTGACCTTTCCCTCTGGTTTTCTGCCACCAATACTCTAACCATCTCTATCGCGGGCGTGTTCAACTTTCCATTGCTGTCCCTAAAACCCCAGGCTTCATGTAGGCTCGTGGCCAAACGTACACCTGGGTGGATATCTCCACATTCAATCAGAACATGCTCCATCGCTTACTTATCTTCCTCACAGCATGTGCATTGTTCTTCTTCTTTACTGAATCTCGCTTTATAACAGTATCCCTGAGTTGTCCCCTTATCCCAGTTTTACCAGATACGGCTTACGCGACGGCATCATGGTTCAGAAATGCTTGTATGCAAAGTGAAATAGGCTAATTATCATTGGATAAATTTAAAGATTTTGCACATCTAAGACATTGCTGGAATAATCAGTGGTGTGGATCTCGCCAGTTAGAAGTTTCTTTCACGAGATTCCGCTGTAGAATTCCGCAACTGAATTATTACTTAAATAAAGCTGGAATCAAGGCGTCCCCGTTGCATGTGTTTTGCAACGGAATCGAAACAATAGAACATTTTCTTTTATTTTGTCGCCGCTATTCTCATCAGAGAAAAAGTCACAGTTTTGCCGCAACGGCGAAGCAACGAATGCGATAGCAAGAAATTGGAATGTCACACGAAGAACGACAAGCAGCTCGATACTTGTAGCGCGCCGCTGAAGCACAAAGACGGACGCTCGACAAGAACGCGCAGGTATACACAGGACAGGCGTGAACTGACAACTGTCACAGTTGTTACGTCTTTGTGTTTGAGCAACACGCGGCAAGTGTCGACAATGCAGAACCTGACGCTCTTAGATATTTCTTTTTCTTTTAAACTGCGGCGCGTGGAGTGACCCCTCTGCGTCTCCTGCCACGTGTTGGCGTTTGACCCAAGGTGTTCCCGGTGATCTTTTTTTCTTTCCACTTCATGAGTGGGTACCAGTGGGTACAGAAAGGGGCCACTTTTTTCGCGCGTGTTTCAAGGGCAGTTTTCAAATTGAAAGAAAGTGCAGGAGCGTTGCGTGATTGAAAACACGCTCAAGCTCCTCTGAGATCTGCGTTCCGCCAGCGGTAAATGGTGTATATAAATAGCCTGCCTTTAGCATTTCGGTACAAGCATGGCGCGTGGTATAGTTGTCTAAGGCGGCGCGCTGTGGAGCGAGGGGTCGCTGGGTCGAATCCCCAGTCGGGTGCTTCGGAATTTTTTCTTTATGCCTTTTTTGTATATATACATACATATCCGAAACATGATGGCGACAGCAACGGCAAAAATCAGCCGAGAGTGTCCATATAATTGCTATCGCAAGAAAAGATACCTAGAAGCCCTACTTCAGATTTTAGGATTAGCGGTAAATGTTCCAGTAATTTTATAATTTGGCGCCACTTCATAAGGTTACAGCCACAGGGATGTCTCCTCTCCTGTTTCGAATACATCAAAGGAACAAAAAGATTACCGTGTTAGTCTATTTTTATCTATTCTTATTCTTGGTTTGAAATCTGTCGTTATTTCTGTCACAAAACTCAAATAGTCTGACCGCACGGCACGGTGCGGCGGCGGTCAGGCTTAGCCTGCCAGTCCCAACGTGGGAGAAGCCCACTGCGCGCTAGTCGCGTCTCTCAGGACTATAATAAAGTTCCACCATCCATCAATTAGATGTTTTATTTTTAAACTAAATTCCCAGCGTGGCTTAGTTTCACAGATCATTACTTCAAGCCTCCTGCCGCCTGGTTCTTGGCCCGTCTCTCTTTGTGGGTGAGCGCCATCCCTACGAGGTCATCATCATCATCATCAACTACGCGTTCTAAGGCAACCCGATCTCGCTTCAAATGGATATTGGGGGGAGCAGAGTCACGTGATGGTGTTCGTTCCTTCACGACGAAAAACAAGCGCGTATACGTGTACGCGCAGCCAGGGCCGTACCCAGGAATTTATTTCGGGGGGTGTTTATGTGTAGAACGGCTAACTTCGGCAACTGGTGGTCGATGTGAAGGCGTGTAAATACTTTAGTATCACCCGAAAAGTTAAAGCATGAAAAAATTTCGGGGGGTGTCAGAACCCCCCTCAACCCCCCCTTAGTTACGGCCCTGCGCGCAGCCAATCTGAGGTCTTCTCGTTTTAGGGGCGAAGCTCCTTAACATCACTCCGCCGGTGTCGCTCGCCGTAGCCACGCTAGTGCGATGACGATGACGCTGCCATCACGGCACAGCACATGCAAGGTAACCGTTATACGCCATGACGATGATGACGATGAACAATAAGCGCGTTGCAGAGCACATTCTCTTTTAGGTGCGAAGCTCCATATGGGGTATTCACACGGAGGATAAATCCTCGGGGGAGAAGCGAGGATTGCGGATCACGTGACAAAGACGTCACGGGTTAGTGAGTAGGCGCGACCTCCCTGCGCCTCCTCGGAGGAGAAGGGACCTTTTCCCCGACAGGTCAAACTATCCCTCCGCGGTGGTAGCCACCCTAGCGGTGGGGGATACAGTGGCATTTCGCGCAGGTGTTTGGCCACATTGTTGCACTTGCTCCGGCAGAGAGCGGCAGCGACACTCTAGCAGCGCGCTGGTGGTTTCGTCGTCAGCATCCGGTGACACGTGCGGTGCAAGCCACCAGCGTAGTCTGGTAACAATGGTCTCCCCCTCCAGTCGCCTCATCCGTGTGAGCGGGTGACATTTGGGGCCTCGCGAGTTCACGTCGCTCCGCCTTTATCCCCCGAGGATTTGTCCCTCGTGTGAATAACCCTTTAAGGTCGAGTCTTGTACATCACTCCTCCGGTGTAGCCACGCTAGTACTCGCCGCTCCCGCTAGAGGCACAGCTGGGCTCTCATTTGATTTGCATGGCGCCCACTAGATGGCTCTGCGGCGCTCGCTCCAATCTCCAGCGCGCTTGCTCCACTCTCGGCGCGCTTCCTCTCTTTTTCGACGGTCATCACTCAGTGCGCTTCGATACTACTACTACTGCTATGAACTAGAAGCGAAAGTTGGGCTAGTTGGTGGTTCGTGCTTGGGGTTTTAAAAACAGCGCAAAATAGAGACAAGGGACAAGGGAGATCAGCGCCGTGTCGTCTCTTCTTTGGTCCCTTGTCTCTATTTTGCGCTGTTTTTAAAACCCCAAGCTGCTATGAATAACGAAGAAGACAAGGCGGTGGAACGGAGTGCTCGCAAAGCGGCTGCAGCACGGGCTGTCAAGTTGTGCGAGAGAGAAGTAGGCGGTGGCGACGCAGACAAGCGGATTCAGATTTGCGGGCTCGTGAAGCTGCAGCGGCACGGCAGCGCAGGCAAGCTGACCCGGAGTCGAGGGCTCGCGAAGCTGCAGCGGCACGGCAGCGTCGGCAAGCTGATCCAGAGGCGGCGAGGGCTCACGATGCTGCAGCGGCACGCCGGCAAGCCGATCCGACGGCGAGGGCTCGCGTCACCACGTGTCCCGTCTTTGCATGATCGAGTGGGCAATGTACGGGGGGATTCATGGTTACCCGAATGATCCCCCGCAGCTTCGCCCACTCATCATCATTCACTTCGTGGATATGCCGTGATTTTTTCTTTCTTTTTCTTTTTTTCATTTTAGTTGTATTAGAGTCACGATACTTTCTCGTAGCCACTGTATTGTGCTGCGTACTCCTATGCGTACGCCGTCTTTGGCGCCAATTCTGACGCCACTACGGTGTCGTTATCGAATCAATCCATATTACGTAAACAGCTGAGATCACGATATTTCATCCTTGAAGGGGCCCTGCAACACTTTTTCAGCATGGTCAGAAAACGCTTCCGATCGGTAGTCGAGGCTCCCGAACATGGGAACCAAACATTATAGCGCAGCACGCGGCCTGGGATTTGCAATTGATTCTCAAAGTCAGCTAGGAATGATTCCCTCTTCTTTCTACAAGTGATGCCATATACCCAAATGACAGCGCCGCATACCCAAATTCACGGTTATTGGCTAATTTGAGCATCGCTAGCTGCATAGTTACCGAGGCCTCCACGTGCCCACGCACGCGCTCGCGATCACACAGAAAGTAAAGGCCTGACCACACGTACGCGTTGCAGCGTGTGTCTTTCTGACGCGGCGTCGCGCCCTCTCCCCATTGGAGAGAAAGGGCGCGTGACTACGCGCCCTTGACAACGCTTCCTTCCCCCGTGCCATCTCTCCCTCCTTAGCTTCCAGCGCGCCAGTAGGGACGAACGAGAGAATGCAATTACAGCGTGCGACACATCTCTCCAGTTCCGCTCGTACGTGACGGATTCTAAAATATTTTGGCGGCGGTCGATTCGTGAGGCAATAAAATCCTTTAGTGAAGCCATTCGATGGTTACTTAGAAAAGTGTTGCAGGGCCCCTTTAGTTGGGATAGCTATTAAGGGTTCCGGCTGTATCATGTTCCTATGCTTCGAGTAAATAATCGAATAAAATGGGTGTCTTTTTGTCCCACAACAATAATCTTCATCCGGCTTGCTTGCACTTCCTTTCTTGAGAACTCGGCGCTGGCCACTTTCCTATCAAGAATGATATGTCACGCTCATAACGCGCATGTCGTTCGTGACCTGAAACTGCCGGGCGCGCGGCGATAATGCAAGGAAAGGAACGCAAGGTAGATGATTATTGTTGTGGGACAAAAAATACACCCTTTCTAGAAACTCGATCATTTCTTAAAATGTACCCCCCCCCCCCCCCATTTCCGCCGAAAAAAATTCCTGGCTTCGGGTCTGCTTCCTTGGCACACACTGCAGTCAAGGCAATGCTCAAATCGCGGCAATGCTGACTGGCTATCACATAACTCTGGTATCTATAGTGCATATCTTAGAATACGAACTGCTACCGTCGTTGTTCAAGGGAAGTTGTTTTCCCGCTAGCAGTAACGTAGCCAGAAACTTTTTACGGGGGGGGGGGTAACATGACGACCGCGAGACCCTACTTCATGTATGCTCGTGCATGCGTTTGTATGTGTGCGTGCATAGGCGTGCGCAGGGTTCCCCCTTCGGGGGGGGGGGGGGCGAAGGTTCATCGCAGCGCCCCCCCCCCCCCCCTTCCCTATTAAGTCAATGTATGGGGCAGACTTTGCGCCCCCCTCTCTTAGGTGACTAGGGGGGGGGGCGGCCGCCCCCTCTGCCCCCCCTCGTGCGCACGCCTATGTATAAACGCGCAAAACTGACAAAAATTCGGGCAGTGTTGAAACCCCCTTCTCCTGCCTATGCCACTGCCCGCTAGCACACCAACACGTTTCATTCCGCCAATATTTCAAGAATCGGTGCGCTACCAGTTTCAAATAGCCCGCCGCCGCAGGCTACGTGCTATGAGGGTTCCCCTGGCGGTCGTCGAGCGAACAACAACGCCGATCCTTCGCATCGCTTAAATTTATGGTGCTCGAATAAACCCGAAAATTGCGTTTAATTCCGGCGACGATTTCAAAACGTGACTCGTTTCCGAGCGTGATCGCGTCGTCTCTCGGCGCCGGTCGCTTTTCGCGCGATATCTCGCGCGCGAGGTTTGGTGCTGCGCGAGTTGAATGTTGGAGCCGCCATGTTTGTCGTGAACACTATTTTCAATCCTCGGCGTGTGTATTTGGCAATGTGGTCCTCGCGTGCGGTGTGTGTGTGTTTGCGCTCGACATCGGGATGTTATCGCCGACAGTAGTGTGCCTTAGAGCTGCCCGTTCGACTGCATCGTCCACCGAAGGTGCGTATGCGTCCCCAGTGCGTCTCCGTGGCCCTAAGCACGCCTTAGACGAAAACACAGCCATGCTTCTCCAAGCTCGCGTGTGTTTCTTTACCAGTCGTCTTCCGGCGGCCCCCCCTGTCAGCGCGACCGGCTGGCATTGGCGTGCCGTGCCCGAAAGAGTAAAGAAAGTGCAAAACCGTCGCATTCGTTTTGACACCGCGATATCGCCGACAAACGACTGGGCGCACGGCGGCTTTTCTTCTTCGTGGAAGCCACATGATGCAGATGCTAGCTGGCTGCAGTTTTTCAGTATCCGTTATTGTGGCTGCTGCTGCCGCGAGCGCCTGGCTGCTCTGTAGAGACTGTTTGTTTTTGTTTTGAGCTTGGCCGCGGCGCGGTGCCCCGGTTCTGATATGGCAGTGCGCCTTTCGGCTGCGAACCCACTTTTTTTTGTGGCTGTGGAAAAAAACAGTGGCTCGACGTACGGCGCCGGCCGCGACGATTTCTTTGTTTTTTGCCGTTCTCGGTTTTTATTTGCTTCCGTCGTTGGTAATTGTTGTATACCCGCATTCGTTAACCCCGTGGCGTAGTCCCTTTATTTTTCTGTCGGCGGCGTTTTCCCGCGTCAGCTCCGAGTGTCGCCTTCTTTGGCTCGGTGCCTTTGTTTGTTTGTTTTGCATTGTCGGGGTCGGGGAGGTTCTTCGACTTCCGCGCTGGTGTGCGCGCCGAAATCGGTTAGGATGCAGTTGCAGACACGTTGTCTTCGCTGTCGACTTCGGCGCAGACCTCGCGTCCTTTTTTCTTTTGTTTTTTAGTTCAGTCAATTCTCTCAATACCCCCACCGTTTTGCAATACCCCCCCATTTTTTTTTTTTTGTACGCCCTCCGCTTCCTTTGAAGGCGCGAAAACTGCACGAGCGTGCGGATTCATCCGTTCCGTCAATTCGGCATCGATTTCCAACCCGATCCAAATCAGTATCCACGTCACACCGGGGTCCGCCACGGTGGGTCAGTGTGGTTACAGTGCTCGGCTGCTGACCCGAATGTCGAGGGTTCGATCCCGGCCGCGGCGGTCGCATTACGGTGGAGGCGAATTGGTAGAGGCCCGTGTACTTGTGTACTGTGCGATGTGAGTGCACGCTAAGGAACACCAGATGGTCGAAATTTCCGGAGCCCTCCACTGCGGCGTCCCTCATAATCATATCGTGGTTTTGGTACTTAAAACGCTATATTATTATTACGTCACACTGGGCGACTGCTTGGCTGGCGTTTTTGTGATCCGAATGCGTTTGAAGCAGCGATCGCAAAAGAGCATGGGGATGGAGGGGCAGTTGATACGTGAGCCCATCCACCCACATCCACGCTTTTCTTCTTTATTATTTTTTCGGATTCGTTCAAACAGGCGTTTGCCTTACGGCAACAAATGCACGCGCGCGCAGTGCGGTGTTATCGCGGTAGGCGACTTGTTTCCGCCGAGGTGTCTTTTACGAGACGCGAGATTCAACGCACGTGCGAGCTTAGTCTACGGAGATTTTCGTCGTTTTTGCGGGTAGGAAATGCGCCACCCGAGGATGCGGCAGACGTGTGAAAGGGTAGGAGGGGGGAGGGTTTCTCGCTCCCTAGCTAGCTTTCGTAAGCGTTTTTTGCGTGTGGCGATAGTCCGTCGCGGGCGCCGTCGCATTTGTTTATCTCTTTTTTTGTTTGAAAGAGACAAGCAGAGAAGGCTGCGTCTGCAAGGCTGACCGCGTAGGGCTGCGAAAATCGCGAGTCTGAACAAACTAAAGAAAAAAAAAAAAAAAAAGAAACGTAGGCGGCGCGCGTGCAGTGCTGATTGAAGGGAGGCGAACTTGCGTACCCCAGCGCGAAATTGGGTCTCCCCGGATGATGTTTCGCTTTTCTCGCGTTTTTTCTTTTTCTTTTTTTTCGCGCTCCACTGCCGGTATCATGGCGTGGGAGATTCGTGCGGCGTGCCCGAATTGAGCACGCGCGATGAAAAAAGGAAGTGTCGATTCGAGTGGTTGCACGTTGGCGCATCGCGTGTGGTTACTGGTGCAAGCGTGGTGTTTCGATACGGCATTGACAGTAACGAAAAGTAGTTAAAGGTTCGCCATTGAGTAGCTGTTTCATCTCAGAATATCTATGAGAGCTTGCTTAGGCGACCTGCGATGCGGTTGCTGACTTTACTGCACATTTCCGGTGATTCTGACGGAACAGGGAAGCGGGACGTAGCGATATTATCTCAGTGCATAAAAAAAAAAAAAAAAATTACTTTACAGAAACACTAGACACGAAACTTTACTTTTTTTTCCCCCCGCTACAAGTCATAGCATATGCATCTCGATGGAGGCGAAATACTAGATTCCCGTGTAATGCGCAATGTCAGTGCACGTTAAAGAATACCAGATGGTCGAGATTTGAGGAGCCCTCCACTACGGCATCCCTCATAATCATGTTGTGGTTTTGGCGCGTAAAACCCCGGATATTATTATTGAGTCATGGCATATGTGCATCTAGGTCCTCGAAACATTCAACCAAGGGGGAGGTGAACTGCGGTTCTTCGTGTAAAAGTTTTCAGACTACCTGACCTTCGTTCATTTAACGCTGACAAATTGCCAGTATACGGTACTTTGTTACGTGTGACCGCCAGAACAAACACTGCCAGATATCTGATAAACAGTCGGAGGCTGCAGAAGCAGAATTACTGAGTATTCCCTTTACCAATTGCGCAGTTTTGTTTATTCTGCAAGTGCATCTAGTCTCTCGCGCAAGCTGTCCTCGTTAATGACATTCGTTCGTGTCAATCTGTGTCACAAGATGTTGCTGTTCGCTCAGCCCCTGACAACCAATGTCTAATAGCTCCATTGTCACTCCCCGGAAAATCGATCTTTCTTGCACACCTTCGACAACTCTTAACCAGCCAGTCCAGCGGTATATTCTAATCACTTGCTTAGGACTACAGAAAGTACTATTTGCAAGCCGTGCTGTTTCAAGAAATCGTTCTGCATGATTGAATAGTGAGGTGTTGAGTTCAAGTGCGTGATTTGTTATCTGTGTTTGTTTGGCAAAGTTTAATCATGTACAGGCGTGACTGTGCAGAGCCCAATAGAGAGCATGAAGCAGCTCTGAAACATTGTATCTGAGAGAGTCGTTCTGATGTTGTTTTGACATCACTGAAAGTGGTTCCTTACAAGCTTCACAAAAGCCCATTAGCAGATGAGCCCTAAAGTGGCATCACTTTGAAGTAAACGGAGGCTTTCGTTTGTTTGCAGTGTGTGAATGGGTATCTTCCAGTGTTAGTCATGTTTAATTGTTAATTTTTTTGGCACTCTTGATCAGTAATTTGGAGCTGTAGACATGATTACAACGAACAGTCTGTGCAGTGCGTGCTAGGGGTTGCCACAGGCCCGCTGCCTCCATCGAATGCCTTCAGAATGGGGAGCAGGCAGGCATCAGCTCCTGTCAGATTTTACAGCTGATGCTGAATAGTTGGGAAGTTGCCTAGTACTGTTAATTTAACATGGGGAAGAATGGAACTAACTGCGACAAACCGTGTCTTAGAATTTAATGCGTGGGGTGAGGCTGCCTGTGAGCTTCATCCGCCTTGGCTGCATGAGTGCCTGCGTCTGCAGCCACTTGTTATGCATGCCACATGCAAAGCAAACACATCAAGAGTCAGCACTTCATTGCCACTGATGCTTGCCAGGCCAACACTGGCTGCAGCCATGACACGGCGTTCCCGCCATGGTTGACTCTTGACCTGACAGTGCGTTTAACTTTGATAAGCGCTATTGACATGACAAGTGTTAGCTCAGACCAGGGCTGAAGATGAAGGATTGCAGCAACATGCGTGTGATGTAGAGCAACTTCACTTTCCGTAGCATTGAACACGAGTCACGTGTTGGATAATAGATGAAAAATCCTTGGAACACGGGGTGTTGCTGGAGGCAACGTTTTGACAAGTGCACTTGTCCTCTTCAAGGGTGAAACCTTGAAGTTGCAGCCCTGAAGAAGACAAGAATGCTTGTCCAAACGTCAGCTCGGGTGACATTCTGCATTCCAAGGACTTTTCAGCTTTTAAAGGGGCCCTGCAATACATCCCGCAAGTTGTAATAAGATAGTGTCGCTATTAGTGCATGGCGCTTCACGAATTACATGCTGCAAAAAGTTTTAGAATCCGTCTAGTACGAGTGTAGTCACAAGGTTTTGTCGCACGCTTCAAGGGCCTTCTCTCTGCTTTCATACCACTGAGTGTGCTGAAAGCTACACAGGGAGTGGGATGGCAAGGGGACAAGAAGATGTGTTCCTACGTCAGCGCCCGTCATGACCATGATCACTTCCTTTTCTTGTTTTTCTTTGAACATGTGGCCTACTTTAAATGTGATAGCGAGCACACGCAGGGTTATGTGGGAGCATCCCGCCACGTACCTCCAATAGCCGAAATATTGGCGATTTGAAACACGCCTGCGGTGGTCATGGCTATTGCCAATAAGCATGCAAAATTAAATTGGAAGGTTCCGAATGGTGGGTGCCGTCACGCGACCAAATATCACGACACTCATGAGGGTGGTGCTCTGAGAAATTTGTCTATGCAAGAAGGAAGACTTGCGATAGTCTTAGCATGTAAAACTGACTAGAAATGCTTAGGCAAAAATGTCGTAAGGGCAGCCATGCTGCTACAGCGAGCAAGATGTTGAAACCTTGCGTCGAATTGTATTGAGCACAGGGAGTATCATTATTTACTGGAGGGCAGGTATCGGTAAAATGAATCGGACATGATGGAGAGGTTATCCATATTTGCAGCATGAATAGCCCCATCTCTGTAAATGACAAATGTTTGAAAAGTGATTCTGAATGAGGTACTTTTCACTGGAAGTGAACAGAACGCAATGCCAACCCAAGGCATAAGGAAAGAAACCAACTGTAGCCGGATAAAACCTAAGAAGTCTGGAGAGGCCCTGCCGAGATTACCAAAGCGCAACAGAAGCTTGCCTATGTGACTAAAGAACATATCCTGCTCGTGCACTTCGTAATAGTCTGAAGGCTGTGTAGCTCACGACGTCAATCTGGAGTGTGCGCCCATCGGTGCAGGCTTTTGAGCATCCGCCTTTGTGGAGGAAATGTCGCATGCTTCTAAAGTTGTACCCGACTATACACGAGCGCAGCTTTTTCAGAGGTGCCCATGTTGTCAGTTCTTTTGTTCTTTGTGTTGCATTTGAGTTTTTGTTCGCTATTATGAATCACATTACGTATATACCATGAACCACATGATAGGCTTTTGGATAAATAACTTACCGGTCTAAATTGGCCGACTTCTCTCTGTCCATGAATGAGCCATCTATCTGGCTCCGATCCTTTCTAGACGAGTGGCAGCAGCATCACAACGAAGGAGTACGGCACAATAGCGGGTGGGACACGAACGGCCAGCTAGGGTGTAGTCCCAGAGATTCATGCTGGTGTCCAGCATGTAGTGCCCTAATTCCCAGATACCATGTCATTTAGACTTTGGACAAAGGTGTCAGGCTCAAGTAACATGCCAGTGGCAGCAGCTGCTTCTTTAAATAGTTGTCGGAGTGGAGATTGACCAGCAAGACTACAAGAGAGTGAGCTGCTTCGACGCAAAGGATTGCGAGGAACAATTGAGCTGCTGATGAAATGACATGCTCGCTGAGGAAATGACATGCTCGCTGACTGCCATGAACAGCCATCATGTTCCAGAAGACCGGCGCTGTGTATCGCACAGACATGCGACTGAGTGCCGGATTAACCATTCTGTTAGAAAAATTTGTGCAGTGATTGTAAGAACAAGCCTCGGCAATGGTGCGGAGGCAATGTCAGTTCTGGAGAGAGGATGCAATGACACATTGTTCAAGGAGTGAAGTCCTACTGCTCCTTGGGGCACATCAGCGCGAATGCTGTGTTCTTGCTCAGTGAAGCTTACTTGTAGCATGGGTGTTGTCAGGGGGTGTGCGAAAGGGGCACTCCCCCCTTTTCCCACCGCAATGCAACACGGGTTTGTATCCCCCAAGACAAAATCCTGCCAGTGCCCATGCTCGGTAGTTGATAGATGGACTGAGGCGCCTTGGAAGATGGGCATGTTCAACTTGGCAGCTCTTGAACTAA
>JALIZH010016547.1:0-10482 GCA_030522465.1 Rhipicephalus appendiculatus
TTGAAGCTATGTCTTTCATGTGTTAGTTCATAGAAGGAACACTACAGTTTGGCGCCGCCGACAGCTTGCGAAGACCACAAATGTGGGTTACCTTTTTCATCGACGAGGCGTCATCAGAGCCCCTTGTTTTCACAAGGTACCAAGTCCACGGTGAGCCAGTGATGGACATTCCTCGCGAAGTTAGCTCGACCGGACTGATCGACACGGTACTGCAAGGAGCTTCGATGAGCCGTCAAGCTCTCGTGCAAACAGGATCGGTGAGAGTGAATCTACAGCTCCAGACACTGAGCGAACTCGTTCTGGAATCCACTCCCCGTGGCACCTTCAAGCAGGAAACGGCTTCCAAGGAGGTGAGCAGCGTTTTGACTGCTATTAAGCGACAACATTGGTGCGTGATGCAACAAGCTGAAATAATGGGATCGTTGGTCAAGTCGCTTCGCCAAGAAAAGCCACAACGACAAATTGTAGAACCAGACCTTTATGAAGGGTGCTCGAAAAATGCGGGTCACTGGATGTGGTTTTTTGAGTATGCGTGTGAAAAGAATATGCGGAAAAGTGACGACACGAAGGTTGTAAACATGCGCCGTTGTTTGGGTGCCATCACTTGAAAGTAGTACGAATTGCAGCTTATGGATAGAACACCAATGTGTTGGGAATGGTGGAAGAGCAACTTTTTGGCGTCTTTCCAAGGCAATGCTGTAGAAGGATAGGATTCGGCACTGCATTTCACATACACGTGTGATTCTTTGCTGGAGTACTGTCTTGAGCAGCGCCGCCTTCTGCATTCTGCAGAACCAAAGCTCCCGTCATCTGCAGTTGTAACTCTTTTAACGCAACGTTTTTCCGTCAGCATCCGCAATCAAGTAAAAATCAGTGATCCAAAAACATCTGATGAATTTCTGCGATGCATACAGACCTCAGTGACCACATTTTCTTCGCGAGAACAGCAAGGCGATAAAAAAGCCGTTTATCTTTTTAACCAAGGTAACAATGAAGCGTTCATTCTGCCATCTGAGCCTAATAACGAGTATCGCGGATGTGTTCCCCAGCGGAACAATGAAGAGGGGTGATTTTCAGCGTTAAGCGAGGCAGAGCTTCCACGTGAGCTAATTACGTTCGATGACAAGCCCCAAGCAAAAACCTACACCGAGACAGTTTACTTGATATCATCAACCTTACTTTCCGCCCATATTAGCGTAGACGGCACTGAAATGAAGGCCCTTGTTGATAGTGGGGCTCCTGTGTCTATCATCACTAGGAGTCGAGTGGATGGCGGTCACCTGCATGCTGGTAGATCACTACGCGTGCAAGCCTACGATGGGACCGTGAGCACGCATAATGAATGGATTACCCTAACCATTGAATTTCAAGGACAATCAATTACCACTGACATATTGGCCATTCCTGACGTCCGCTACGATTTCCTCTTGTCCCGTCCAGACATGAAGAAGCTTAAGATAAATATCTATTGGGATGACAGACTAATGGTTGAGGACAACGTCGGACCAGAGGATCTCCCTGGGGCGCCTAACGAAACAAGGGTGGTTTTCAACCCGGATGACAATAAATTAAAGTGCCCATAACATACGTGCATGGGCAGCTACCCTCCGGCGATGAAATCTCATGTCGTCCCTTTCGAACTTAGTGACAAAAGGGTTGTGCGCAGAGTTCCTTATACCATGTCCAGAGATAAAAAGGTGTGGCTGAAAAAGGAGTTGCAAGAAATGTTGGAGGCTGGTATTATCCGCCCTTTTGTTTCTCCATTTTCTTCTCCAATAACTATTGCCCCAAAAGAAGATGGAACATTGAGACTCTGCACTGATTACCGTGCTATTAAGCGTCAAACGGGGTTGATACCTTCCCGCCACGGTGGTCTAGTGGTTATGGCGCTCGACTGCTGACCCGAAGGTCGCGGGATCGAATTCCGGCCGCGGCGGCTGCATTTTCGATGGAGGCGAAAATGTTTAAGGCCTGTGTACTTAGATTGAGGTGCACGTTAAAGAACCCCAGGTGGTCAAAATTTCCGGAGCCCTCCACTACGGTGTCTCTCATAATCATGTCGTGGTTTTGGGACGTTAAACCCCAGATATTATTAATATTATTATTATTGATACCTTATCCAATGCCGAGGATCGACGATATCATTGACCAGAGTGGTAGTTGCCATTGTTTTTCAAGAATAGACCTTTCAAGGAATTTTGGCAAATCCCACTCACGGAAGAAACGAATAAGTACACCGCAATTATAACCGCTTTTGACTTATTTGAGTACAACCGCCTACCATTTGGTTGGAAAAATTCTCCGGCATGGTTCCAGATAATTATGACTGATATTCTGAAACCTTATTCGGGTGTATTCTGCAACGTCTGTATTGATGACATCATCGTGTATTCAAAGACAAAAGAGGAGCACCAGGGTCATCTTTCAAAAGTTCTTCAAGATATGAGTGTTTCTCAACTCAAAATCACTTTCAAAAAAAGCGCTTTCTTTGAAGACAAAGTCGTATTTCTCAGTGTGGTGTTCGACGGACGTACTAAAATCACAAAACGGGAATCAGTAGAAAGAATTTCTTAGCTGGCAAAACCTTATGATGTGCACTCTCTGCATGTTTTTCTTGGCCTGGCAGGACACTTCAGGGCGTTTATCAAAGACTACGCACTGAAGACACGGTGCCTTACACGTTTAACACAAAAAGACGCACCCTTCCAATGGAATGAGGAGTGAGAAGCTGTCTATTGTGAGCTTGTACAGCTAATATCGTCGGATCCCATCCTGCGCATACCGGACTTTTTTCTGCCTTTCGTACTGAATACGGACGCATCACACTACATAGCGGCTGCAGTTTTGTATCAGAAACCCTCTAAACAGGCCGATTCAACGAAGCATTACGTGGTGGGATACTACAGCTACACTCTGAAACCAGCTGAACTTTTATTATTCTACTACAGAAAGGGGAAGCGCTGGCCGTCTTGAAAGCTGTTCAGTATTTCCGAACTTACCTTGAAGGGGCTAAGTTCATGCTATTCGCGGACCATCAGGCGTTGACACAACTTTTGAATATGGCACAACCAAGAGAGCGTATTGCTAGATGAGTCAACTATCTGCAACAATTTGATTTCACCGTTTCGCACCGTCCTGGTTCGCTTCTAACCGATGCTGATGCACTGTCTATATTGCTTGTTCATGGGTCTAGTGAAAATTCAGAAATGATCGATCACATTAAGCTATGGGAAGGTACAGAAGATCTGCAGTTCATTAATGGAAAGTACCATGTACCACCCACCGTGGTTCAAAAGATTCTTAATCTCTACCATGACACTCCCGGATCAGGTGGACATGATGGCTTCTGGCGCACATACAAGAAATTGCTTTGAGGTTCACATGGCCAGGTATGGAAAAAGGACGTCACTAATTATATCCGGACATGCCATCTTTGCCAAGTAAACAAAGTGAAGTACAAGCAGTCGACATATGTTATGACGAACCCCGAATACTGAAAAGTACGCTTTGAAGTGGTTCATCTAGACTTTGCAGAGCTTAAGAAGAAGGGAGAAAGAGTCATGCGAACGCAAGCTTTTCTGCTTTCCATTGACGAATGTACCAGAACAATTGTGGCTAAATCAGGGAAAGAAGATGCAAACATCATCATCAATCTACTCAAAGATGCGTGCTTTAAGCACACCAAGACACTAGTCTGCGACAACGGTCCTGCTTTCCGTAGTGCCAAGCTAGCAAGATGGGCTAATGACCGAAGAATACTTTAAGTATTCTTCTCCGTATCACCTTGCAACGAACGAATTAGCAGAACGGGCTATACGGGACATCAAACAGGTTTTGAAAATGTATCCGGACTTTCGCGGAAGCTGGAAGTGATGCCTTGAGGCCGCTGTGAAGCACCATAACCGGTCGTATACCACGGGTTTAGGCTGCAGTCCTCATTTTGCTACAACTGGAACAGCACCCATACTACCTGCAGATTGTGATCTAGGCCTCCTAGAAAATCTCCGACTTACTGAAGCCGAGAAAAGTGCCGAAGGTCAAGAAGTATACAAGCGCCGGATGATGAGGAATTTTGATAAAAGGCACAACAGTGACATACCACATATCCAGCCTCGAGAATATGTTCTTGTGAGAAAAGGAGTTACACCTTCAAATGCTAAATATTACGGACCGTTCTAAGTTGTCAAAACTGCATCTAAACGTGGTATTTTGAAGAACGCGTAGTACATTGCAGCCTCGGGTCAAAGGAAGTGCACTTCCAGTGACAACGTATTAAAGTATTACACCTGGAGGTGTAATCAAAGAAGTCAGGAAAAGTGAAGCGGTCTACAATACGCGCACGATAGAAGATGGAGTGGGATAGGGGTAGAACTGGAGGAAGAAGTTTGAATAAAAATGGCGGAGGACACCGTCTGATTGAAGCCACGTCTGTTATGTGTTAGTTCCTAGAAGGAATGCTACAGTATATATATATATATATATATATATATATATATATATATATATATATATATATATATATATATATATATATATATATATATGAACAAGAAAGAAACTACGACTTTCGTTGGTTTGGCACTGTATATTCTTACTAACGTTTCGTCTGGTGGACCAGACTTTGACAAAGTCTGGTCCACCAGACGAAACGTTAGTAAGAATATACAGTGCCAAACCAACGAAAGTCGTATTTTCTTTCTTGTTCATAATTCTATCGGGGTCCGCGTGATTCTTTTCCCACTACTATATATATATATATATATATATATATATATATATATATATATATATATATATATATATATATATATATATATATATATATATATATGCAGAGAATCAAGAGAAAACGCCCGTATGCTGGGTTGCTGTTCTCTTTCTAACGTGGTGCATTTCATCTTCCACATAGCCCAGCCTGTGCCCATGCCCGACCGCCACTACATCTACATTACACACGGCCACGCTGCGAAACGACATGGGGAGCTCGAGAAATGCACTCGCGCGTGTGACGTAGGAAGGCAGTGATGATTAGTAGAAGCAAAGAAGGAAGAAGTCCAATAGAATAAAAACGTGGCATATGAGCCACGGCCCGTCCCCCCATTCATCATAGCGTCACATGTGGACGACATTGGCTGTGCCGCAGTGGACGTCGAAGGCCTTCATGCCCTGGACCCTGAACTGTCATCGTAAGCGATAATGTCTCTGGCGGGTGGTTTTAGCGGTGCCTTGGGCTCTTTGTGCTGTACGCCACGACCTGCCTTGCTGGGTGGCGAACACTCTGGTGACAATATTAATGAGAACTACCAAATAATGCCAAGAAAAGTATAGAGAGTGCTGTTTCTAATAAGCATTATATAAATGTGAAGAAATTAAAAGGGTCGAAAAAATAACTTACTGCTGGCAGGGACCGAACCTACAACATTCGAATGGTAGAGCGTCAGACGCGTAATGCGAAGGCTGCTGGTTCGGTCGCTGCCAGCGGCAATTTATCTTTGCGTCTACTTTACTTTCTTCACATTTATATCAGAATTATTAGAAATGAAATTCCCCTTCTTTTATCGATTCATAGCGAGGTCTTCGGCCCGGCTGACCTAATGCATCAAGGTCACATGCGACGGTTTATTGGTGTACTGCCGGCTTGTGGTGTAAAGGCCACGTGCCACGCGACGCTCTTTGGCAAAAAAAGTGTTGCACATTCAACGCTTTTTATACGAGTCACGCTGGCTAACACTCCCAGGGATTTATAATAATAATAATAATCATAATCAGTCTGACTACCCCCACCGCAGGGCAAAGACCTCTCCCATCTTCCCAGGGACTACACATACATGAATATCTATACGGAGTGCACGCGGAAGCGCTTTCCGTCGTAGCTCAATCGGTGGAGCACCGGACGTTCACATACCATCGACGGAAAGGCTGATTTTTCTTTCACTTTAATTAGTTACACTTTAGGTCATTATTGCTTCAACACATTTAGAGAAAACACCTCATGTCCACTTGGCTATTCCTTGGCTAATTGATTAATTCCCTTATTTCTGTACACATCTAAGTGCTACGAGCCGCGACCTAATGCAGCCAGGCTAAAATTCTCAATACAGAAAAATTACGTTATTCCTAGCAAAAACGAGCGCACCACCGTTGACGGCGACCCAGCCACATACACATGCGCCTTTGAGCAGCATGACGTGTGTATGACAGCGTTGTGCGCGCACGTGTTTTTTAAATGCGAAGCATTTCTTTGCGAACTTCGGTGACTGAGCGTATCTATCTATCTATCTATCTATCTATCTATCTATCTATCTATCTATCTATCTATCTATCTATCTATCTATCTATCTATCTATCTATCTATCTATCTATCTATCTAGCCACCCAAGATTTTGTGCCCTCCTGGCCGTATCGTTAATGCAATTTATACGAAAATTGGTATGGTATAACATGACTGCATGACAAACATGAATGACTGGTCATATAATGAAGATCATGACTAACTTGTCATGAAAAGTATGATTTACACGCCATGGCCATAGTGCTCCTGAGGCCGTTTTCTTAACTTGATGTATAAAAAAATTGGTACGATGAGACATTTATGCATGACCAACATAAGTGACAGGTGGTAATATGAAAATCATGACCTGTATGTCATGTACAACATGATTTACACGCCACGCTCATGGCGCGCTGACGGCCGTTTCGCTCGCTTCATATACACCAAATTTGGTAATGCGTGACGTGACTATGACGAACATAAATGCCAAGTGGTCATATGGAAATCATGACATTTCATGTGCAACATGACTTGCATGCCACGCTCATGGCACACTAGCGGCCGTTTCGATAGCTTGATATACACCAAATTTGGTACTGAGTGACGTGACTGTATGACGAGCATAAATAACAAGTGATAATGCGGAAATCATGACATGTCATGTGCAACATGACTTGCATGCCACGCTCATGGTACTCCTGTAGCCGCTTCGCTAGCTTGATATACACCAAATTTGCTATTGAGCGACGTGATTGTATGAGGAGCATAAATGACAAGTGGTAATATAAAAATCATGATATGTCATGTGCAAGTTGTCCGTTCCTCCAGCCGTGCCTTGGCAGAGTGCCAGGCGCAAACGGACGCCGGTCGCGTTGGACTCTACAGCGCTCGCGCTTTGCTTGCGTAGGTGTCCCTGGCCCCGGCGTCTCTAATCATGCAATGATGGAGACGCTCGCATCATGTTCCATTGTTACTGACCCCGTCTCGGCGTCTCTAATCATGCAATGATGGAGACGCTCGCATCATGTTCCATTGTTATTGACCCCGTCTCAGTGGGCACAGGCGTTCGAGGAACACACTTTGGAATTGACAAAGTGTGCGTCAATTTAAACTCCGGAACGCGGATAGCGTCTGCACGATGCGCAAAGCGCGAGAATACGAACGCATGCGAAACGGAGGCAGAGTGGTCTCGCGTCTCGCTGCGATTAGAGGTAAAAAATTAAGCGAACATTAGTGGCAGGTGGTAACATGAAAACCTTGGCATGCATGTCATCTACAATGCCATTTACATGCCACGCTCATGGTGCGCTTGCGTCCAGTTGGCAAGTTTGATATACACCAAAATTTGTTTTGCGTGACGTGACTGTATGATGAACACAAATGACAGGTCCTAACATGTAAATAATGACATGAATATTACGTACAGCATGATTTGCTTCTTGCTGGCTGCTTCGCATCACATCGATTCCCACAGTGCGTGGGATCTGCCGGTTTTTTATGTCTCCACACCCGTCTTCTTCTATACAGTTGATTTGAACATCAATTTATTACAACTATGCATAATGAACAGGGGTAACAGTATGTTTAAAAACACACCTATTTGTATAGCGTCAACACATGTAAAAGTCGCTTCAAGCAGCGATCTCGCACTGTATACACCCAAGGAAGAACGGCACAACAACACAAGGCTTGCATAACGCAAGCACAGCATCGCGTAATGCAACGCGTTGTATTTAGGCAGTTTTCGGCTGTAATCAACGCACACGGCAACCACGCCGAAGTGTATAAAGAACAGCGCTGAAAGCAGAGATACTAGCACAATGCATAATTTTGCGTCAAATAGCTCCTCCTGCACACCACCTATAATTGTGGCAACTCCACGCCCCGTCCAATCTTACCTGCATAAAGTGGTCGAGAACAGTCCCGTGATTTGGCAGCGTTCTTGAACTCACTGAACTGTGATATCCGCCGCGGCAACCATCTTGTCAAAACGCGCGTTTGTGATCTATAAAGCTTCGTGCCCGTTGGGGCTACGACAACGCAAGGCCGCCAAATATTCCATGCCAAACAATGATCCGACACTTCCGACGCGCGATGTAATTACGTGTCCATTCCAGGACTTCCACCGATGGTAACCGCACGTAACATTAATGATTACGGTAAAAATACATGCGTGAAACAAACGTATTGTGGAATTAAAGACATTATCTTCGCAGCGAAGTTTTTTCTTTTTGTTTTCATGGCTTTTGTTTCATTATTTCTTTCTATGTTGTTCTTTTTCTTATTTATATACTTTTTTAAAGAAGCTCAGCCACGTGAACGTCATGCCGCCTTTGCGCCGTCGCGCCGAACTGATTGGCTCTGGCATAGCGGGCGCTTCGAACCTGGTTGTTTACTTGGTTGGGGCTGGCTGGACCCTTTCCCGTCCGTTTGCCGCACCAGTTTCCCTTTTAGGCCGCTTCTTTTCTTTTGTTCGATCTCACGGCCGTGTTTGTACGAAGAAGCTACTCCGCGAGGATGTAGTGATGCGTCGACCCCGTCTGATTGGCTTTTAAATACTATTTTCAGCGCTTGCATCTGTACACGATTAGCGGTTTACTGCTATATGTGACAGCTATGGTCCTTACGGCTGACTATGTGTGTCCGTGTGTGCGTAAAATAAAAGCATGTGGGAAACCTGCGCGTTTTATCAGCAAGTGTTAGCGGTACTAGTCACTCTATCTCGGTATTGGGCACCGAGCCAGTGTCACTATGAATGCCTCGCCCTGAGGGTAGGTCAGCTGCAACTTCGTACTTACTGATACTTTTTGTTGATTTAATCGATATATTCTAAGCGGGACATGTAATCAACTACCTATAATAAGTTGAAGTCGCGCACCAAAACGCCATTTAAAATGGGATTGCACATGATCCTAATTAAGGAAACACGTATTTGTTGAAGAACATCTCAACATATTACGTTTTCAAAACATCGTGAAGAAAATGAAGAAATATAGATAAGCTAGCGAAGGGTGACAGGTAATTCACAAAATACAGTTTTAACAATTTTTTTCTTGGTAATTAGGTTAATATAGAAAAGGAATGGCAGAATACTGTATGGTAAATACTAACAAAAATAGAAGTACTGCAGTGGACCCTCCTATTTGTGTCTTGCTATTCATGCTATTCTATACACGGCTGCGCTCATTCCTCACCGCATTGTACGGGGATCCACGCTCGATGATGGACGCATCAGCGTTCTCTTTTGATGCCCGTTCATCAAATAGTTTGAAGCCCTGTACCACGGCCGCTAAATAGAAAAAAAAGGTGCGGCCTGCCGAATGGGTGCGTTTTCCTTGAACGAATGCGTGACATGGAGAGTTTTGAGACGATGCCGTCGTGGCGCTTCACATCCGTAAAAGAGAGCCAGCCTATATAACCGGCAGTTTTAGGGTGGCGACATTATAAAGGGGCCCTGCAGCACTTTTTGGAGCGTGGTCACAAAACTCTGCCGATCCGTAGTCGAGGCTCCGAGAACACAACAACCAAATATTCTTTCGCAGCACATGGCCTGGAGTTTAGAATAGATTCTCAAACTCAGCAAAAACTTGGTTTCTCTTCTCTCTACAAATGATACTACATATTCAAGAATCATTGCGTCAAAGGCCCAAGTATCACGTCATTGGTTGGTAAGAGCATTGAGCGCTCGGGAGTTACTGGAGCCACGGGAGGCCGAGGCCGCGATGTGTCTATGCGTGCGCGCGCGATCGCACTGAAAAGTCGAGCGTTCGAAGAAAAAGAAAAAAAATCACGCCATATCCACGAAGTGAATAATGATCAGTGGGCGAAGCTCGATCGTTTTCATCCATGGCAGAAAGAGAATGTGTGGTCTGGAACGCGCTTATACTTCATGGTCATCAGCGTCATCGTTATCACGTGTATTGGGTACATTCCACTATACTGCAACGCGCTTATACTTCATCGTTATCACGTGTAGTGGGTATATTCCACTATACTGCGTCATCGTCATCTTTATCACGTGGAGTGGGCACATTCCACTACACGTGGCTACCTACCTACCTACCTACTGCTACTACTACTACTTCTACAGAGAAGGGACAGACCCACACTCTAAGGAGCTTCGCCCATAAAAGCACCGCCAAAGCAGCCGATAATTAGCAGGTTGTAGGCAGCTTCGTCTGACGCGAGTTCACGCAGAGTAAGCTGCAGCT
>JALIZH010016548.1:0-22500 GCA_030522465.1 Rhipicephalus appendiculatus
GTGATGGACATAAGTTACGTTCTCAAAATGAGCAGTTTATATTTTTCGCTTCCTTTTATATATTAACGATGAAGCTATTTAGAAAATCGCTTCCGGTTCCCCCCGTACCAAAAAAACCTTCATTAATATGGACGAGTATGCGCTACAGATATCGGGTACTCACCACTGGTCCACTAAAAATGAAGGCAACAGTTAGGCCGAACAAATGGCTGCGAAGCGACAGCGGCAAGCCCAAGACCCCGAGTACTGTACAAAGTGGAATACTGGGGAACGGGAAAGGCAACTGGCGGCTGCGAGAAGACCCCGAAGCATTGGGAGGCCTACGCCGAAGACAACGTGCCCACGTCGTGTCTGTGACTGCGACCTCTCGGCGTTGAGAATCAGCGCAAACCTAGCATCACCTAGCTAAAGCCTAGCAACGACCTAGAGGCAACCTAAAAATCAACCTGAATCGCCTGGCGAAGGCCTAGAAACAACCTAGAAGCAATAAGGTTAGTCCTCAGAATTGTCCAGTTTCACTGTTTCAAGGCTTACATGGCTTAGTGGAGGCTGCGCCATTTTTCTTCACGGGTAACTAGTATCAGCGCTAAGGCATCATCTTACACAGTATCTACAGTAACCTACAAACATGCCAGGAAGCGAATGGGAAAGTATCGTTTAAGGTTTTGCAGGACATGGCAAATTTACCTCATGAAATTACAAAAATTAAGCCTTGTGTCATTCTTGTAATGTGCTTAATTCAGCTGTCTACCACAGTAGAAAAGGAATATTTCGAGCACCGTGCCTCAGCATAGAGCTACTTAAAAAATATTACGGCACATTCATACACTCTTAATCAGATCCTGGGTAAAGGTGCTGGCTATAACCAGGAACCTAGACGAAAATAGTCTAGTTTCCTGGCTATATCTAGCACTTTAAGCAGAGGACATGATTAAGAGTGTAAGTAAGGCTGAACATCAATGTAAATTTTTACATTCATAGTAATACAGCACCTTCAAACTGCATAAGCATACGCTATTTTTGGAGAGCTGCTTTTTTGGCGCCCGTTCCTGCATTGAGCTGTGTCACCGTTCGCGTTGGCCTTGTTGGCGTAACCGATAGAGGGAAGGAGAACTAAAGAGGGCGAACGCGGAGTCGGTCCATATTACGAGCCACTCGCCCCTAAGCTAGCTCGGTTCCTCCGTCACGCGCGCCGGACTCTTCGGTCGGAGCTCGTGCGCATGCAGGGCTGGTAGTTGCACAGCGGCTGGCTTCGCTTGCAGTAACGGGGCTGTAAGCGTTTCGCTTGGTTCGGTACGGCTGCAATGAACGAGCTGTCGTGCGTAGCACTCGAGCGCTGGCAGTTGCTGTGGCAATAGGTAGCGTATGTTACGTTGCTACAACTCAGGATACCTAAAACTGCAAACACAGTAGGCGTTTAAAGACGTTTTTTTTTTCGTGTTTAGTTATGCTTGTCTGAGTCTTCGTCAATTTTTCTTTACTTTCTCTCCTCCTATCTTCCTTTCCTCTATCTCTTCCCTCCTCCCGAAAGAGCAAGCAGGCGTTGTGCCTCGCCAGGTGGCAGTTGCCAGCTTGCTCTCTCCCTCTTTCTCTCTGTCATTGTGTATCTGTGTATGCAAATCAAATAACGACAGCTTTATCTTGTTCGATCGATAAATTCAAGTGGTGTAATTACTTTAGTGGAATCATCGCAAGCTCGTAAACGTGAAAGTTCAATCAATTCCCTCAGAAGTTGGAAGCAAAGTACGACTTTAATAAGATTATTAGGATGAAGTACGTTACGGCACTTGTTCCTGCTCACTGCAGTATACTCATAATTTTTGGTGGAACTGAAATATTACGGTACAAAAGAAAAGAAAAGAAATTGAAATATGGTAAGCTAGACTAATCAACACCTGCCGCGTACGCCCGCTATCTTGTCTTGACTGCGCTCATGGCGAGGTAAGCTGTGTAGTGGGGAGCGGAGTGCAAATTTTCATTCTCCCCGAAGTCAATCAAGCCCACTTGCAGGCATACTCTGTTCGCCTGTTTCGCCTTGGCTGCAGTGTGAACGTGTGGTAACCTTTCCACCTTAATTCCCCGTCACCCAATCCAATTTCTCCTTTCCTCCCACGCAGCTCATTCGGCGCAGTCTCAGTGCAGATGCGTTTCCAAAGACTCTCCAAATACCACGTGATTACGGATTTCCTTCGTCATTCATTGAGTTATCCGCACCGCCTTGCCGGGACTGTTTGTATAAAGTTTTATAGCTGCCGTGCACCTCGAATGATTGGCTGACTTGCTTTTCTTTCGTGCAGTAGGTTTCTAAAGTCCTGGTAACGGACATTGAAAAACAAAAAAAAGCCAGAAAGTTTACCATTTTACGGGCCTAGGAGAATGTATTTCGCATTCGGTGCGCATAATTTATTCGTCTTGATGAAAAGTTGAATGACTAAGTTTTATTTTTTGTTACATACGATTGCGTATACGGTAGTGGTGTTCTCCTCTATTGTGGACCAATCATATGCGACCAATTTTGCCAATTTGCCACCGCTGATTGGGCCACAGATCCTCCGCAACCTCTTCAAGTGGCTGAAAGCACCGCCTTTCGCAGGAAGCGACTATACGGCGGAATCCTACCGTGTCTAATTTAATAGCCTCTTTCGCTGGGACTTTCAATTATTAATTTATTCTGTACCTTTACAACTGGGCAGTCTGTGGTCACTTTGATAGGACTGTTCTTTACAAACGGGGCATTGCAAATCACAAGGCCAATTTCGCACCGCTAAATGTACTGTATTTTAAGGTTTTTACTTAGGTGTCCATAGGTTGAGGGCACAATTTGTTTAACGCCGCACTTTGGTCTAGGTTTAGGGATATCATAAGTTGGAGAGCGAACGCCCGCCATGGCGGTTCAGTCGTTATGGCGCTCAGTTGCTGACCCGAAGGTCGCGCGATCGAATCTCGACCGAGGCGACCACATCTAAATGGAAGCAAAGTGCTAGATGCCCGTGTACTAAGCGATTTCAGCGCACAGTGGAGAAGACCAGGTGGTAGTAATTTCCGGGGCTCTCCACTACGGCATCCCTCATAATCATGTCGTGGTTTTGAGACGTTAAACCCCCCAACAATCAATGCTGATAAGCTGGAGAGCGGAAAGGTGTTGTGGTATTACTGCGGCCTAGACCGGCAGGTTGCCCTTGGCCAGTATGAGGGGCTAAAGGGGCAGAGTGAATAGCTCGAAAATATTCCAGCAATCAAACCAACCTACAGGCAGAAGGAATAAATACAAGCTATGTTTATTACAGGTCTTTGTAGATTTAAAGAAGTGGGTGCGTTGTATGGGGTGATAATTCTCATTCGGTGCAAAAAAAGCTCATTCGGTGCTTATTTCTTTTGATCAGCCTGTCACGAGTGCAGCGTTTTTAATGCACAATTTTTATGTGCACGGCGTAGTGAAGGCGCAGTGCATTCAGTGGGCAAAAAACTGGGAATATATGGCACTGCGGCCGTGCCCTAATTTGCACTGTCTCCACTGTCAACTTCTATTTCCGAAGCCCCCCTAAAACATGTATATCTTTTCGGGTGCTACGGAAGGAGGTCAGGCACTTATGCGCAGGCACGTCAAGGCACCGATGATGAGTCGCTCCAGGCGGGCTGCCCATATTTTGTCGCCAGTGTCAACTTTCGTTCTCCTCTGGTGTTACCGAGCGCCCAAAAAAACGCCGCTGGAGAGATGAACACTCCCATCATCTGCACTGAAAGAACGTGGTGCACTACTGCATTTTTCACTTACCTTACCAACAAAGAAACAAAGCTTCAGGACGGCTGCTAAAAAATGGGGCGGAAAGAAAACAGTAATCACTGGGGAGATCAATTTTCTCGAGAAATGGCATGATTGCTTCCTGTCAAAGACATTTGTTTCTGTTATTTCTCGTCTTGAGCAACGCTAAGAAGAAATGGGGACGGGAAGTACCCTTAGGCGACGTGTATGCAAGAACCATTGACTTATTCTCGTCGCCCCACGTGTCTTTCCTGTCGCGTCGTCTATCTTGGTTTCCATAAAAAGTAAACACCCTTTTTCCTTAAGCGGAAAGAATTGTTAAGTTTAAAGGGCACATCGACCAACGTCATGTTCCTGTTCTAGGAATCGTGGAAGAATAGAAGGAAGCCATCTAGTTTGGAATCCAAGACAAGTTCGATAAGAGAGAAAAGTGCATGCAAAACTGAAGAGCCTGCTTTCATATGTATCGAACAATATCTTAGAGTACGCATGTTTCCTACAATGTCTTTTGCGCTATCCCAACCAAACTCGTCAGGAAAGTCTTGCTACATATAGTACGTATATGTAGCAACTCGGAACGATGCCTTTGTTATCATCGTGCCAACTATGCCGTGTCAAGCTCATCAAGGAGTAAGGCGTCTACCTCGTGCCATAGAGTCTCCAGTCCAGAATTCCGAAGTTACATTCGTAGAACTTCATTTTCGTAGTTTGTTTGGTTGTACTGTTAGTTTAGGTGTAGTCTACAGACGAGCTCATCTTGACCATCTCCACCTAAAATTATCAGCCTGGTAGTTTATTTCACTGTGCACGGCCACTCTCCCAAACGTGCATGAGTTTAGTGTCACGTAGATATTGTAGCATAAAGCGGGAACCTCTTAGCGCAGTATTCTCGTCCTTTCGTGGAACACTTTCTACAGCATATTCGAGTTCGGAAACCCTCTTTTTTTTCTTCAGTCCAATGGCTTTTGTATTCGTGTCTCGGCGTCATATATTGTCTGTGTTGAAATCTCGCTTCCTGTGTGTTTTGTTCTCTCCAGCCTGAGTGAATACGATCGGTCGTTTGTTTTGTTATTTCAGCTGGTCTTATCAGTTTGCCCAGAGAATACTAGGGTTCAAATTGCTGGATTGCGAAAAAACCTTGGGCGCTAGAAGGGATTTCGGGATGAACCGGGTGCTCTTTTATTTATGTGTGTATGCACCATGAGGTACCGCCAAGATCTGCTGTCGCTACTTTTTTTTTTTTTTTTTTTTTTGTTATGACAAGTTCGCGATTACCAAGTGGTTCGTCTCGCACTCTTTCTTATCTGCAGAAAAAATGACCCGGCACTGTCACGAAAAATAAGGCTCTCATGGCTTCAAACATGGCTGGTGTGCAAGGCGTGTTTTGATGACAGTGTAGAAACCGCCCTCTCACCTCAAATAATCCTAAGATAAAGAAGGCTGGGCTTTTCACGTCGGTTGACCTGCTTTGTAAATCCACGTCTTCCTTGATATACATCTGTAATACGTACGCAGTGCATTACTGAGGCGCCTTCAATAGAATCGAAGCGGCGTTATGCGAGATGATTGAGATCGATATCTGGATTTCGAAGGAGTTAAGTGCACTGTGAAAGCCTCAATTGGGTGCAGTCCGTCACTAGATTGCAGTTTGTAAATACGATACGACGAGCCTGATGTAGTGTAATATCTGTGGTTTCTTTTCTCTCATTAACTTATTTTAACAACTGAGAAGAAAACCTAACTAGTAGTACACATTTTTGGGCCTGTCTGGGAAGGAGAACTTCTATTCGTCAAACAAATACGCCGCCAAAGAGCAACACCATGTTCTGCCGGACAGGCGTCAGCTATCGGACGTAATTTCGAAAGCTCTGTAAGCAGCTTCGTGTGCTTTCAGAATGGGGGAATCACGGCGTAACCTTCTCAATCTGTTAAAAAAAAATGGAAAAAAGTTAGCGCAGAGTGCACTATGTCCTGCAAGGTTGGGTCACAGCAGAGGTGGCGGGCCCGTTTCAGCATCTCTTGTTAACCATCTGTACAGAATGCTTGCGCGGTCATTGAGGGAGTGCCGGTTCGTGATGATAGTAATTTTCTGCCTACAAAACACGGCAAACCATGACTATAAACAAATTATGGTGCTGGTGGAAGCGTGGTGACAGAACCGTACAATTCAGATGGAACCCATTTCAGAACAGACCCATACTATTCTGATGATGCTCAATCAGTGTAATTTGTGTAGCCTATATATGTACTTCCATGGTGAAATAAACCGGCAAGTTGAAAGTTAGCGCTCGTGTTGTGTTCTTGCTGTGTGTCCTTCCTTCAAGCGCTTCATTGGTATTACGGAACAATTGCTGGTCATGTATTCCAGTCTAACGCTGCCTACTGCAACATCACAGCCACCACCACCACCACCGCCCCACGCAGAGAAGCAATGCTTTACATTGCCAGATACTAAAAGGCCAACTCCGGCAATTTTTCGAGGTCAATGGATCTCAATGAAATTCGCTGGGTACGTTCCTTTGCACATTTCTGTCATTTATGCCAAATTTCAAGCTTGAGAGATGCGCTGATTGTTTACAAATGAATTTTAAAGATTGTCTGCAAACGCCCACCCGGCTTCCCACAATTATTGGCTACATTGCGTGTGTGACGTGTTGGTTTGCCGGTCGACGGAAGTGACGCAGCCGATGGGTTCGCTAACTTTGGCCGCTACAGCGTATATTGTGCTGGCCACAAGGCGACGGTGTTTGGCCGGCGCTTCGCTGGTTTGGCGCGCGATTTTCTGTTCTTTGTGGAGGACCGTGTGATATACCGCGCCGGCGGGACCAGCATGCCTTGCACGACTTGCGGTTCATAACAAACTACTACGTAATACGTAGACAGTACGCTCGGTTGGGTTTCGATTTCGGTATTGCGCCTGTTTGCTTATTAAAAATTATTTTCAAATTTACGGAGCATTTCAGCTATCGGGCGCGTCATAAAAGTGTCTCAGGAACATAAAAGCACCGTTACCCTGACACGGTCAAAAAAATCGCCGGAGTTGGCCTTTAAGGGGAGTCATGGTCGAAAAATAATTGTAAGTTTGACTTGGCGTCTCACCACTTCATAATTAAGAGAAGCACTTCAATTGCACCTTTAGCTTCACGATTTACTAAACATAGCTTAGTGTGAGCACTCTATGAATTGAGCACCTCTGTTACAAACGAATCACGTTGAAGCTCGTACTTCATAGATCAAAAACGTTTTTGTCCCGATGGCACCGTCACTCGTGGCACCAGATTAGGTTCCCGAGAATAAAAATAAATACGGTACTAAAGAATCTATTTATGAGCAGTCACTAATAGATAAGATACTCTCTGAAACGTCGCATGACACATTTGTGTTATAATGGTGCCGACGTATGCTAGGCTTTACATGTTGACATTGAAATTCAGGATGATGTCGTATGCAAAATGTTGTGTTGAGAAGGTCGCGAGCGAACCTTTGTTATATCACATTTAATAAGTGCAGTGTGTATCGTGATGGAACCGCAAGCTTGAAGCGTTCCAACAGATGTACAGCGCTACTGGACCGTGCCACACGCGTGAAGCGCTGTCTCAAATAACGAGAGGCACAGAAAAATTACATATTTGGCATAAATCCTCTCTGGTGCCCATTCGCTCAGATGGCGATGAAATCAAGTACCGCATACAATCCATTACCGAATCATGTGACTCTCGATAACATTACTTCCCTTCAACGTGATACTAGCGTTCACCGCGTGTTCTTTCAAAAGCCCTTTATTATATAAGCACGATCTCTTTATACAGGGTAAAGTTTTAAAAACACGGTTATGAATTATTGCGTTGTTTCGCAGTGGAGCGCGCGGACATCCCTTCGTCCGTGCCTATCATAAAGAGATAATGTAGCAATAGTTGACGCTGAATCTCCCCGGTGCTTCGCATCCACACATGGTTCCGTTTAGCGGGAGATGGGGAATTTGTTTTTTTTTTTTAACCGTCTCACGGACACAAAAGTAGTTTCGTAGAGAAATACGCATTTCGAACCATTCTCAAGAGGTACGACGTCAGCGGCAGTCGTTCGTTAGCACCGGCTCTGTTTGGTAAATCCTTCAATGAAGACCGTGAAGGGTCGTGCATATGTATATACGCCGAGTGGGGAAGCCTTTCGGGCAGGCCCAATGTGCTCGCCCGAGATTAGTATCTCGCTGAGTGATTTCGTACATGGCAGTGCATTTATTAGTCCACCCCGCTAACTAACACAAGGCGGTAACTCAATTTCAAAGCGTCACCAAGTCTCGGCGATCTACATGGGTTTCAGTAACTGAACAGTGAATACTGCTACAGAGCACGCTCTGAGCAGTGGCGATGCAGCAGGAACTGTAGTTACGAGTGCTCTATAATACTTGTACACACACTAGGCACTAGTGCCTGTTCTCCTGAGCAAAATACGTTGTCTTCACTTATACGAACTGAAAAATCAGCGCAGAAATTAATTATTTACAGGCTGGGCTCAAGAAGAGGTTCCGAGTTCCACATGGCAGCCAGAAAGTGGCAGCGGCACTACTGGGTATGTTAGTGGCGTCTCCTCGAAACGCACGGGCTAACGGGATATTGCATTCCGTGCCTTAAAATGAATCTTCGTTGCATTCGGCATTGCGAGCTGTCCTATCCCCAACAGCAGTTCCCAGAAAAACCTTATTTAAATCAAACAAGAAAAAGCTTTGTATTCTGGTGTACAGCGAACACTGCATATCGAGAAAATCGGGCTAAATGTGTGTGAACACACCTGACGATGTCCAAACTTCCCTTTTGTGGGTCTTTGTGGCTGCATGACTCGTAACGAATATCTGATAAATGTGATTGTCGGTGTACTTTTTATACAATCACATATACAGGGTGCCCCAGCTATCTTTAGCCATAGTTTAAAAATATGCCGACACACAAAATGACGACACGACCAAATGCATGTGGCTGACCGTTGCCTGGAATGAGTCAGACTATTTTTTTGTGTTGTGATTAATTGCTTAATTAGGCTGCTTTAATTACCTAACTTCTGAAGCAACGAAGATGGGCCAAAAGTTCCAATGAGAAAGTTGTAGATTGGTTTACAAAACGCCCGATTAGACAGTTTCGAACTCTATCTGTTAATTATCAGTGTTTTTTATGCTAACTAGAAAATGCCCGCGAAATACAAAAAAAATACCACGTGACAAGCCCGCTCGCGCGCCAGTGCGCACGATGATTCCAGTGCTCCCTAACGTTCCGCATGCAAACGATAAGCTTCCCTCGCACCGATTTATGACAGCGATAAGCAGACACAGCGGTTATCGCTTTTGCGGCCGATAGAAAAAGTGTTCATCGCACAGCCACCACCATTGTCGCGGCCTTGTCGAGACAGCACAATCGGGCAAATGCTATGGTGGTTTGCATGCGGAACGTTAGGGAGCACTGGAATCATCGTGCGCACTGGCGCGCGAGCGGGCTTGTCACGTGGTATTTTTTTGTATTTCGCGGGCATTTTAGTTAGCATAAAAAACACTGATAATTAACAGATACAGAGTTCGAAACTGTCTAATCGGACGTTTTGTAAACCGATCTACAACTTTCTCATTGGAATTTCTGGCCCGTCTTTATTACTTCAAAAAGTTAGTTAATTGAAGCAGCCTAATTAAGCAATTCATCACAACACAAAAATAGTCTGACTCACTCCAGGCAACAGTGTGCAACATGCACCTGTTCGCGTCGTCATTCCGTGTGTCGGCATATTTTTAAACTCTGGCTAAAGATAGGTGGGGCACCCTGTATATGTCCCATGTTTGAAAAGCTTCGAAAGATGCTGCGCAGAAGACCTAAAAAGCTAAGTATCGCGATGAACGAATGAATTTTGCCTAACGGGTTTGTGTTTGTTTTTTTTCTGATTCTGCAACACGTGATGAATATCTATGCATAAATTAAAGAAAATGAAAATGTAGAAACATTACAGCGATTAGAAGTCCTCATTTTGGCATTGAATGGGTGGCAAGTGTCACCAGTTTTCTGTGACGCCTCTGAATATACCACCCCGCGACGCATTCATTTCTTTCACGCAAAGTGCAAAATTTAAAAGCTGTGATATCCGTTTCAGGAGCTATCAGCTACAAGAGGACCAAGAGAAGTTGATGCATTTTTTTTTCTTGCTGGATTAGACTGTAAAGCTGCTGGTTAGCTTTGCGTTCAGCTTCGCGTCATTGTAACAAAGCACTATTTACTGGAAACAAGAAGATATTCATTGATCTGATCACCAACGTTACGGCTTGCCATTTTTTCTTACTTTGCATGCAGGGAAGAAGATATCGTTGGAATATAGCAGCGGTAGTTTCGGGGAATATGTATCAGAGAGGCATAAAGGGGTGGCTGTCTCTGTCTGTTTTCTTTAGGATAAATGCCTAGCCTGAGCTTTCAAGTCTCGTAGGTATATGACATGTTGTCAGGTGTAGTCTGTGACGTTATTTAAGTCAGTGGCTGACGCCTGCGACGAGATAGAAAAATGAGAATATGCCAGTTCGACAAATTTTTATTTTCTATCATGTCACATCGCTGCTAGCGCATTGGCCAGCATTCGAGGCTGAACGTTGAACGACGCTTTTAAATTTGTTTATTATTGCGATAGGAAGTATAGGGATACTCTCGGTTGGTTCTTGCCGTCGCCGTCGCCGTCATGTTCTGTATAATGTCCGAATCGACAACATCGCCCCCCGCATCGTATGTTCCACGTGCTTGTGAAAGTACGCGACCGCTGGAGATGAGCGCTGCTGAAGCAGAGATGAAACAATCTGGCCATCGTGATATACGTCATTTGATGGCGTCATATGGTGACGTCATGGAAGAATGACGATTTTTTGCGTGACTCATGTTGACACCGCGAATGATGGTCAATATTCGCGTTAGATGAGACATCTAAAGCTTTTGCATTAATATGTGCATCAAAGAAAGTTCCAAAGCAATTGCTTCCTGAGTGACTGAAGACATCTCTTGTTGCTACATTTTGTGTCTCGAGGCGCTTTTTTGAGGCTCAAGCTAGTTTTCGCGCAATGTTTTTCAAGCATTTTATTAAAAAAGTTGGTGATGCAGCTAGCGCCAACATGGCAGTTATTGCCAAAGAGGGGTAATATGTCCACTGCTTTTTATACTTCATTTGCGAGCTCTTGCTATGCCACGATTTGCAATATAACGTGGTATCATTGCGTTATTTGTTTATTTCTTTCTTTATTTTTATTAGCCTTATGGTGAAAGCACGTTACGAAAAAAGAGGCTGTGGAAAATTGTGCATAAATTGAAAGCAAGCCCTCACATAGAGTGTGAGTGCATGTTCCTTTGAGCATATCTAAAAGGAGATGCGCGCATATAAATGCGTTTGCCAAAAAGCTAGTTGCTGCGAACTTGGTTATATGGTGAGCTGATATATATATATATATATATATATATATATATATATATATATATATATAGAGGAAGAGGAGGAAGAAGGGAAACAAGCGGAAGGACAGGGAGGTTAGCCAGTTCTTGGACCGGCTGGCTACCCTGTGCTGGGGAAGGGGTAAGGGGAGTAAAAGATGATAGAAAAGAGATGTTACTAGAAAAAAAAAAGAAAGAAAGAAAAAAGACAGGAAGAGAATGAAAAATAAAGGAAGAAAGAGTCTTAAAGTCTGTCGCTCAGACCAGTTGCACGCAAAAAACGTAACAATGCTTTCAAAGCTTTCTGGGCTGAAGATGGACTTGACCAGGGACCCAGAATTCTTTCTTCCGACAAAGGGCGATCATCCAGTCTATCTAGTGCTTCTGTAAGTTCTCGTCTTGGCGCATTGAAACGGGTGCACTCACACAGAAGATGGGCGATCGTTTCTTCACAGCTGCAGTTATTGCACGTAGAGGTGCTGGCCATACCAATAAGAAAGGAGTATGCATTTGTGAAGGCCACGCCAAGCCACAGGCGGCACAGAAGAGTCTCTTCAGCTCGAGATATTCCCGACGGAAGACGAAGCTTGAGATCGGGATCCAAGTGATGTAGCCGAGCATTTGTAAACTCCGTAGAGTTCCACTGTGCCAGTGTGAGGTCACGTGCCAGCGAACGAAGCCTTGTGGCTGCATCGGTTCTTGTGAACGGTATGGCTATGGATGTGGATTGGGTAGCATCATGTGCTGATCGAGCGGCCTCGTCTGCGCGGTCGTTGCCATATATACCACAATGACCTGGTATCCACTGGTATGCAATGCTGTGTTGGTTCTCGATTGCATGGTGGTGAAGAAGCCTTATGTCAGCTGCTAACTGCTCATTAGGTCCATGACGAAGGGGTGACATTAGGCATTGAAGAGCTGCCTTGGAGTCCGAAAAGATAGACCACGCTTGCGAAGGTTCTTCTACGATAAACTCTAGCGCTGCACGGATGGCGGCGAGTTCTGCAGCCGTCGATGACGTCAAATGCGATGTCTTGAATTTGATTGTGACAGACTTGGCAGGAATAACTACCGCCCCTGATGAGCTTGCTGATGAAACAGAGCCATCCGTGTAAATGTGAAGGCGCCCGCTGTGCTTCTCCTGCAGGAACAGTAGTGTAGCCTGTTTCAGGGCTAGATGCGATGTCTGCTTCTTCTTTTGGATGCCAGGAATGGTTAGAAGGGCTTTGAGAGGGTGTAGGCACCACAATGGTAACGGCGGCCGTGCTGCATGCGTGAAGTGCGATGGAAGCAGTGCGCAATGCAAAGCTACAGTGCCGCTGAACGCTGAGTGGGGTCTAGAAGTGTGAAGTGAGGCGAGGTGATGCGATGGAATTCGAGCGAAATGCCTAATGTGCATTCTCAAAGCGTCGACGCGGATGTATGTTGTGATTGGATAATCACGCGCGATGACAACTGTCGCTGCTGTAGATGCACATCTCGGAAGGCCGAGGCATATTCGCAGTGCTTGGGCTTGAAGCGACTGGAGGACACGTATGTTTGTTCTTCGGGTCCCGCAAAGCACAGGTAAGCTGTAGCGCATAAAACCGAGGAACAGAACAGTGTAAAGTTGCAGCATCGCTCGCACAGATGCACCCCACGATTTTCCAGCAAGAAACTTTAGTACGTGGGTGATCATAGTGAGTTTCGTTTTCATGCAGGCGATGTGAGGGCTCCAGGAGAGGTCGCGATCAATTATGACTCCCAGAAAGCGATGGGTCTTCTCGTAGTTAATCGTGTGTCCGTTGATTTTAATGACATACGGGCTCATCGCCTTATGCGTGAAGGCAACAAGTGAGCACTTCTCTGATGACAGCTCTAGCCCCCGTCCTTGAAGGTACTTTGTCGTCAGTGTAGCCGCTCTCTGAAGCCTGGCACGCACATGGACGCGTGTCACTCCTGACGCCCAGATGCAGATGTCATCTGCATATATTGATAGATGGACTGATCGTGGGAGTGCGTCAACCAGGCCGAGGAGCGCTAGGTTAAAAAGTGTGGGGCTAAGAACTCCACCTTGAGGCACACCCCGACTGATACAATGATGCGTTGTTGTGGCATCCTCAGTCTGTACAAAGAAGGTTCTGCCCCTCAAATAGCTGTCAATCCATTGGTGTACACGACCACCCAATCCAACATTTTCTAAGACATCCAGAATGGCTTGATGTGATACGTTGTCGTATGCGCCTTTCACGTCCAAAAACAACGCCGCAGATAGTCGTTTCAGGCTTTTTTGATGTTGCGCAGACGAAACCAGGTCAATGACGTTATCTATAGACGACCGCCCACGCCGAAAGCCGGTCGTAGCGTCAGGGTATATTCCATAGTGCTCCATGTACCACTCTAGGCGTGTCAATATCATCCTCTCCATCACTTTCCCGAAACAACTGGCAAGTGCGATGGGGCGATAGGAGGTCAGTGTCAGAGGAGATTTACCTGGCTTGAGGACCGGGACAAGGCGGCTGGATTTCCATGAGGGAGGGACCAATCCGCTGCTCCACGATTCGTTGTACACGGATAGAAGGGCCCGTCGAGCAGCTTGACCGAGGTTGCAAAGAGCCATGTACGTGATCCCATCAGGACCAGGTGATGAAGATCGATTGCATGTTGTCAAGGCTGCCTGGAGCTCCTCTAGGGAGAAGAGGTTGTCCATTCTCGAATCTCTTGAGATTGGTGCGTTTCCTATGTGTCGCGTGGTAGACGTGGACCCCCTGACCGGCAACTTTCACGCAAAATTCTTCTGCTACTTCAATTTCGGGGCGGCCTTGGTGGAGGGCGAGACACTTGAAGGGGCGAAGTTGATGCATATATATATATATATATATATATATATATATATATATATATATATATATATATATGTGTGTGTGTGTGTGTGTGTGTGTGTGTGTGTGTGTGTGTGTGTGTCTATGTGTGTCACTAGACTTGGTAATAAAATAATAACATTTCAATTTCCGATTGATCGATCAACTGACTCGCAAATATGTGACGGGGATGCGCAATTACGTACGCTTTCTGTGTACTTAAGCTATTATTCATGTTTCTTCTGCCACGTAAATCAGTGGAAATGAAAGCTTCAAGGAGCCATTGAAAAAAAAAAAACATATCATCACAAATATAAAACCTGATCAATCTGCGTTCAACTGTGTCAGCAAGAAAGAAGATCATTGGCGATAAGGAGAAAATACATATTTTTTCATTTTGTTGACCCAGGATGTCTTGTGAAAGCTCGACGACAGCCTGGTCTATTGAGAGATGCATATTTTCGTTTTAGTGTTCATATATATTTCTGGGGCCTCTCTTGTCTAATTTACTTCCAGTATGCGCATCTTTTTTTCAAATAAGCGCTCGGTATTCGACATTTTCGGTAGGATATAGTGAACCCCTCGAATTTATATTTGCTTCATTTGCACTCCTTCAGCCAGGTTATGTCACAAGTTTTCAAAGAAACTTAAGATCATAGTGTGTACTTCGCAACTGCAGTAGCAGTAGGCGCCTTACGAGAGTTTACTAGTGCAAAGTACACACTCACAGACGTTCCTTTCTTCACGGCACGGTTGAGCGGTAACCATGGAAACGAAGCACGACAAACGAATGAAAAGGCGACGCCCGCTAATGCTATCACGTTCCACTCATAAATCGAAGCTTAAGCATTCAATATCCTTTCTTATTGAATAATATTGAAAGAATCTGCAAGCAGTTCGTGCAAGAATATTGTGACACTTTTCTAATTAAGTATTGCACAGACGTTATTGCGGGCGTTTCCGCTCAGCGCTCTGCAGCAAAATGTGAGTGCGTTGCCGTGTGCCTAAATAAGAACTCGTTTAACTTTTCCCTGCATCGAATTGAAGGGTGTTTTGATATTCGAAAAAAAGCAATCAGAATCCCGTTAACACATCGGTATAATTTAAATGCTCGCCGAAGTTCGCGCGAGTCATCACTGCTTCTGTGCACAAGGGCCGCGAAGTGCATTCGTGCATTCTGAAGCTGTTGCTAGCATTCTTGTTACATGCCATTCACCCATCGTCAACGAAAGCAGAGTATCAAGAACAAAAGCGTATTTCTACGTACAATAGAGTTCTATCGCTTTACAGATTGAAGCTCCTAACCGTAATTCCTGGAAGGTGATCTGCATGTTCAGTGCAGATTGAAAAGGAAGTCTTTGTTAGATTGTACTTTCTCCTCTACGCTGAGATTATACACATTACGAACGCTACCGCAGTTGGAGCTATCGCAGAAAACTGAAGAGCCCCTTTGGAGAGTGGACGAGGAAATGACAGGTTTTTCGATGCAGCGGTATCCAATCTCGCCACGCAGGCCTGCTGCGCACAACGCAGATATAAGTGTCACATGCTGAATTACGGCCACCCTGTAACATTTAAGACAGACACGTAATGAACGTTGCACTCGTGTGGTCTGGTGAAAGCGTGCGACTGGAATTTACGCGTTCGCACTAACTTCGCACTTATTTTTCCAGAATGGCATAGCTTTTGTTGATAAGAAGATGCTAGGAGAATGTGTCTCTGAGTTGGTTCGTTACTGGACAGCAAGCTTTGTAGTATAGTGACTTAAATAACCCTTTTTTTTATTCTTTCACGCTGTTTCTTAGCGGGAGAGGCTGTTTACACAAGGCTCCAGCTACAAAGGTGGAACATGGTGGCACGTGTTTAAAAATATCGCGATGGAAAGTGGCCATGTGGCTCGTGGCTCTTGCACAGCGCCTGAGCCTGCATAGGCAGAAGGATAAAAAGACAAAGGGGAAAGACTGGCAGGACGTGATGTACGTCTGGCAAGCCTGTTCGTGGAAAAAGGGAAATGTTATGATACAATAGAAAAAAGATCCCTGCCCAAGAACTCACTCGTGATGGTTAACCAGCGAAGCTGAAATGTACGGTCTGAGTGTTTACCATGAGCTGGGATCTATTACGTGCCTTTTTTGTAGCTTTTGGTTGTTCTGCCCCCCCTGCTTTAGAGATGCGTGCTTCACATTTGCGTTTGGTGAGGCTAGGTTAAAGCAGTGGTTCTTATCTCTCTTATCTCCACTTTTTACGCATTTTTGTCTCTATTTCTATTTCTTTCCTTCTGTATAAACTTATTTCTGTTTCTCCCTCTTTCTATCCTTCTATCTCTCTTAGCTACCTTTATTTCACTCTATTTCTCTCTACCTTTCTTGATAAGTAATTCTTTACTCTCTCCCCTTCATATTTCCCTCCTCCTCACCCCACACTTCACCTTCCTATCCCCTAACAGTACTATACACTGCAAGACTACGGCCCGTATTCACAAACGCTCCTCGACTTGAAACTCGACCTCAAGGGATCCTTGAGACTTCTCGCGTTGCAGAAATCCCAACGCGAAACGGTATTCAAGGATTCCTTGAGGTCGAGTTTCGAGTTGAGGAGCGTTTGTGAATACGGGCCTATGTTTTGCTCTGCTAGCGTGCGTGCATAGTTCAGTGGTTACGATGCTCGCCTTCGGAGGGTGGTTACGCGGGTTAGAATCTCGCGTCGTCAAGAATATTTTTTGTTGCCAAAAATGTTGTTCTTTCTCTTTCTTTTTTCTCGCCCATCCCAGTTATCGCTAAGAACGCCGGACACATCAGCGCAGTGGGCGAGCGCGCACCGGGCGCGCATGGTCGGGGAGCATGTGCGCCCCGAACTTGTGAAGAAGATGAAGAAGAAGTTGAAGAAGAGGACGAAGAGAGAGCGCGTGCGCCGGTCGAGTTATTGCGTTACAGGCTCTGTAAAGGTAGAGGCCATTTACCATTATGACAGTCTACGCGAACGTGTAGCAGCGTAACGAATAGCATATCAGCTCTGCTGTAAAAAGCGGGACCCCTTTCCCGATCGGGCAAATGCGGGAAAGCGAAGCGTGGCCTGGGTGTGCCTGACGTACTGCTTTTCTTTCTTTCTTTCTTTCTTTCTTTCTTTCTTTCTTTCTTTCTTTCTTTCTTTCTTTCTTTCTTTCTTTCTTTCTTTCTTTCTTTCTTTCTTTCTTTCTTTCTTTCTTTCTCCGTTTCCTTGGTTGTTTCATTCGTTCTTTAGAGGTAGTGGCCGTCGACGAAACATTGTTTTCGGGTGGAATCGGTGTGATGTCCTTCACGTACTTTCTAGCTTTCTTCAGCCTGTAGAACGGCCCAAAGGAAGGACCATCACGCGATCATGGAAACGCGGTTCAGGAAGTAGATCTCCTCGAAGTCGGAATTTCCCGAAATGTGCAATTCTTGATATCTGACCATATGAGTTGTCCCTGAAATCACATTGAGTGTGCCAACAAAAAAAATATTGTATTGAACCAGGGAGGGAAGGGAGAGCGATTTCTGTCTAAGAAAAAAAAAAAGAGAAAAGTGTAGCCCGGTAATGAAGCGCCCACAGCAAGTGTAGTGCTTCTTAAATGTTTTTTTTTTTTCATTGTCGGTAGAACGCATTCATAAGCCTCAGTTCAATTCACTTTAGGCAAGCGTGGGAGCGTGGTCTGGTGTTCAAGGCACTCGCTTTCGAACCACAGCCTCAGCAAGAAAATTTCCTTTCAGCTGTAGGCGAGGAGGTCTTCATGGAACCCACTTGGGGTGCGTGATTGTGCAAGTTGTATCGGGTGCGGGCGAAGAAACCATCGCATACTTATCGGCCTACCGCTGCTACGGAGCTGGCGGGTCGTTGTCGCAGCTGATTTTGTTCGCTCAAACCACAGCGGAGAGCAGCACGGTCGCGGCGCACGAATGCGCTAGTCACGTCTTTTTTTAGATGCGAAGCAGCTCTTTGACTCACGTGAGTAACGCCGTACGTTACGTGCGTCCGCACGAATGCGCCGCAACGCGTTTCCCTCGCCGTAGGTGTTGGAGCGTTGCCAAGTAGGTCACGCCACAGCTGCGCGTTCACGTCACGCTCCCCTCGCACGCTTCCCTCGCAGGTGCGCTCTGACGCCACTCTCTCTCTCACCCGCAGCATGCTCGCGGCAGCGCCCGCAGCTGCCGGCTGCTCCGCCCGCTCGCAACACCTCTAACCCGCCTCCCGTGTCCTTGCGTTTCAAACAAACGTTTACTCGAGTAAACGCTACACCGAGGTTCGCTTCAAACCGTTCTTCCAGCACCCGCGTCGACGTCCGTTTCAACCGGGTCAATGCCGTGCGCACCGCTGCTGCTTCGCATCCCATCAGGGTTCCCTTCGGGGAGATGGAGCAAGTTTTTTTTAGATGTGAAGCATCTTATGGCGAAGCTTAAAGGGACTGTCTACCGTCGTTCATCACTTTTATGTTTTGTATCGCAATAAAAAGCGTACCGTCTGAAGTGCCGAACCTTGCAGCGGTTTCTCTGGAAAGTGAGTAGACATTTTTAAAACAGAATTTTACGATCTGCATTCGGTCCTCTTCCTTTGGTGGGATGAATGCCCACAACACTGGTTGGTGGAGGCGATGACGACTGTAGTGCCGGTGAAAGTCGCAAACTGAAACCGCGCGCTCTTTTTGCAGACTTCATCAGTTTTTGTTTAATAATAAAACAAATACCGTAGTGGTCGTTTAAGCACGCATATTGTCAGATGAAGTATTATTACCACGGTTTCTCCAGCTTTGTTCAGTCTGCCTGACAAACCACCGCGGTCTAGCGGAAAAGTTGGTCTGTTCCAGCAACACTGGTACGCCGGGGTTGTGAAACGAACTGTAGTGGTTCTACTCATGCCGACCGCGCTACTAAAATGAACATGAGGAGTGCTTCACAAAACAACAGAAGGTTCCTGCTGTCTTTCAGTTATGTTTAGGTGTTCTGTGTTGTATATGCGATATGAGAGCCAGCATGGACGCCCTGGTGAAGCGGTACGTGATGGCAAAATCTTCAATGTGGCACCTTGGTGAATGGTGTCCACTTTACTGATGAGGACTCGTGCTACGTTACTAGATTACCTTGGACTCACGGGCATGGTTCGAAAATTCCCTGAAGTCAGTCACGCTGCTATTCGCCGAAGACAATTTTTTTTTCTTATGAGCGGTGCCGGACGCAGTGCTCGCGTTTCGCCGCCGTAGGCAGGCAGGCAAGCGAACGCGCCGCCGGCAGCGCCACTGAGCGCCTCTCCGAACGCGTGAGGAAAAAAGCAATAATTACTCTTTGGCGCAACCTAAAGCTGCCTCAAGTGCGTAAAATACAATTTCAAGTTACACGTGTTTGTTTTTAAGCAAAATGAGTCTACCAGCGAGGATTTCTTGTCCGACCAATAGATTGAACCACATCGCTGTTCGATGACGCTAGCGGTCATTCTTTGTCGACTTTCGACGTCAAATTAAAATTATAATTCTTTTTTTGTGGAACAAAAGCATGCTCATTGCCGCCGATGTGATGAACGATCTTCTCATTTTCGCCACAATCAGCAAAATTTTTCCGAGTGGTAGACGGTCCCTTTAATCCGGTGGTGGTGGTGTGCCGCGTGCCCACCCTTACTGCGCATGCGCAAACCCTTTAAAAAATAAAAACCTCTTCTCCCCCTCTCTCTCCTCTAGGCATCCCTCCCCCGCGGCAACCACACCCTCACTGCGCATGCGCCTCCCCTCCTCTCTCCCCCTCTTACACTCCCCCCCTCTCTCCTCTAGGCATCCCTGCCCGCGGCGTCTACACTCCCACTGCTCATGCGCGTCCCCCCCTCTCTCTCCTACGCTCCCCCCCCTCTCTCCTCTACGGATCCCTGCCCACGGCGTTCACACTCCCACTGCGCATGCGTGTCACCCCCCTCTCTCTCCTCTCCTACGCTCCCCCCCTCTCTCACCTCGCGACGCCGACGCAGGCAGCGTCTGCTAGCGAGTTTCTTGGTTGAAAAAACCGACTGCTCGCGCTTCACAACCGTTCACTGGCCACCCCGTATATATGGCAATGGATCTTGACCTCCAAGGTGGTGCCGGTGGGAGATTTCTCCTGTGCGTTGTTGAACAATAAAAATTCGCAGCTTGCGCGTTAACTAAAAGCGGAGTGCGGGTCTCTGTGTCCAGTCGCAGTCTTCTGTCTCTCATTGCCCATTAGCAGCGCTTGGCATGTTCCAGTAGGAAACACTACTCCATCACTGCCTGCTTTGCGCCTCCCCAGTTTTCTCTCCTGCGCAACGCTGCGATGAGCGCCAGCGTCAACGCCGCCGCCAGTGTAAGCGTTAGCACCCGCTGCTTCACATCTACACATGGTTCCCTTTAGCGGGAGATGGTGTAATTTTTTTTGTATTTCACGGGCTTTCTTTGTAGCATGGAAAAAATGGCACGCGTAAGACTTTCTTTGTCGCATATAATGCAACGAGGAGTTTCTGAAGACCCTTTCGAACTTTGCAAATCTCATTTCCTGCCTAAAGTAAATAATTAGCAATTTAGTTAATTAATCCTACTTAACAAATCAGTTAATTACGAAACAAAAGTTGCCTGTAGTTCGCAAGATGGCTGTGAGCAATATTCAACTGATTTCACTTGCCTGGCTCAAATATTGTATTTTAAATGCGAATGCATTTCATAGTCGGGCTATGTCAGGCATCCGGCGTTGGCGTTGTGCGGCGTTGGCGTTGTCCGCGGAGGAGGAGGAGGAGGATAGGTTGAGGAGCTGTGCGCGCCGGCAGGTGTTAGATGTGAAGCATCTTATGGCGAAGCTTAATCCGGTGGTGGTGGTGTATGGCGTGACCGCCCTTACTGCGCATGCGCAAACCCTTTCAAAAAAAAATAAAGATAAAAAACCTCCTCTCTCCCTCCCCGCGGCAACCACACCCTCACTGCGCATGCGCCTCCCCTCCTCTCTCCCCTGCTACGCTCCCCCCTCTCTCCTCTAGGCATCCCTGCCCCCGCCGTCCACACTCCCACTGCGCATGCGCGTCCCACCTCTCTTCTTCTCTCCTACGCTCCCCCTCTCTTCTCTAGGCATCTCTGCCCGCAGCGTCCACACTCCCCACTGCGCATGCGCACCCCACCTCTCTCTCCTCTCCTACGCTCCCCCCTCTCCCTCTCTCGCCTGGCGACGCCGACACAGGCAGCGTCTGCTAGCGAGTTTCTTGGTTGAAAAAAACCGACTGCTCGCGCTGCACAACCGTTCACTGACCACCCCGTATATATGGCAATGAATCTTGACCTCCAAGGTGGTGCCGGTGGGAGATTTCTCCTGTGCGTTGTTGAACAATAAAAATTCGCAGCGTGCGCGTTAACTAAAAGCGGTCTGCGGCGGAGCTCGGCGGAGCTATATATGAAAAAAAATTAAAAAAAATAAATAAAAAAGTTTAAAAAAACAAGAAAAAGCAAAAAAAAAAGGCGCTGCGCCGTGCTCCCGACCGGGCTGCAGAAATTAGGCGCCTTTTCCTTCTTCAAACCACAACCACCATATATAAATGGAGTGAAGCGCGCGCGAAATGCATTCGCATTTCCTCACGATTCCCTTCGGGGAGGTGGGGGGCTTTTTTTTAACCCTTGGCTAAACATAGATGGGAACACCCGGTATATATGGAGCATGACTTCCCCGGCAACGGCAAAAACCCGCGGCAAGTGTCCGTATAATTGCTATCGCAAGAAGGTAAGGTTAAGGTACCAATATATTTGCGTATACAGGAGGTTTTCAGGGCCCTAGATTGGGAAGGGCTAGGGATAAGAGTAAATGGAGAGTATCTTAGTAACCTGCGATTCGCTGATGACATTGCATTGATGAGCAACTCAGGAGACGAATTACAGCTCATGATTATTGAACTGGGTACGGAAAGCACATTAGTAGGTCTGAAAATTAATATGCATAAAACTAAAGTAATGTGGAACAATCTCGGCAGAGAACAGCGCTTTGCGATAGATGGCGAGACACTGGAAGTTGTAAAGGAGTACGTCTACTTAGGACAGGTAGTAACCGCTGAGCCGAACCATGAGAGTGAAATAATTAGAAGAATAAGGATGGGATGGAACACATTCGGCAAGCATTCTCAAATCATGAATTGTAGTCTACCACTATCCCTCAAGAGAGAGAGCGAAATTTATTAGATGGCCGAGAGGTCGGCCTGAGCTTGTGCGCTCTGGCCTGCTACTCAGCACAGGGGGAAAAGGGAAAGGGAAGAAAAGGGTGATGATGATGGTGGGGACAGGAAGAGGTGATGCGTATGTACATTGACCACGTCACACCCAGTGTTCTTCTTAAAGTCTACTGTCAAGTCCAGTATTTTTCATAAAATCTATAAGTGCCCTTGTAGCAGTCCTTGATGCTGTCTGGTCGTCCGCCTCGGTGGAACAGTGGCTACGGTGCTCGGCTGCTGATCCGAAGATCGCGGGTTCGATCCCGGCCGC